>SKCR01016354.1:0-105952 GCA_019454045.1 Zanthoxylum bungeanum | reverse complement strand
CCAAGAAAACACCGCACTACCATCCATTTGGATCCGGCTATGGAATTTATGTCTGGGTTCCATCCGATATGCCGCAAGGGATAACACACACAATCATTAACACAGTGTAAACGGACATGAAAGTAAATGTGAAATAGAAAAACATAAACAAGAGTAAAAGCGAAACGATAAAATAAAGATAAATAGATAGATAGGTAAATAACGAAACTAAATGCGGAATAATAAATAAAGATAAACAATAAAATAAATGCGAAATAATAAATAAAGATAAACAATGAAGTAAATGTGAAATAATAAAATAATGATGAAAGCAAATAAATAACAAAAATAAAGGCGAAATAAAATAACGATGAGAGTAAAAAAAAAAGAATAAACAACAAAATGCTAAAAAAAGAAAATGTGACCAATGAATTTGGTCGACTTTGATGTAGGACTTCGCATACCCAGCTGACGTATTTCACGTCCAACCAGGCATGTCCCGTCCAGAACTACAAAATAAATATAGTAAAGGGTGCCCTCAAGTCTTACCTTTCAAGTTGTCCTCTCGGAAGTGCGCTAGGCTGTTGCCGGAAGGATTGAAGCTTTGCTGTTTCT
The DNA here is from genome assembly GCA_019454045.1 of Zanthoxylum bungeanum. Lineage (NCBI taxonomy): Eukaryota > Viridiplantae > Streptophyta > Magnoliopsida > Sapindales > Rutaceae > Zanthoxylum > Zanthoxylum bungeanum. The sequence goes on along the minus strand of SKCR01016354.1, from coordinate 105,358 downwards.
GGTTGTTGGTCGCTATTTTTTGCTCACTGTTCCGTTATTTCTGCTCGATGTTTCACTGTTTTTGGGTTGCTATTTTTGGGGGTTTTGACTACTGTTTTCTCTGGTTTCGGTGGCTATTTTTGTGGGCTGTTTCGGTGGTTTATGGGGCTGTTTTTTGGGTTGATTTCTTCACTATTATTTACGGTTTTATGGGCTATTTTTTGGGTTATGAGCTGCTATTTTTTGGGTTGATTTTCGGTAATATGGGGCTGGTTTTTGTGGTGTGTTGTTCACGGTGAAGAGGCTTAAGGTTTGTTGCTTGTTTCACGGTGAAGGGGGCTAGTTTTGTTGTTTGTGGGCTGCTTGGTTTGTTGGTTTGTATTTTGTCGGTTTGGGGTTGTTTCTAGTCGGTGGAGGGCTGGATTTTGTTTGTGGCTTTGTTCAAGGTGTGTGTGTGTTTCAGCTTTGAGTAACTTTTGTTTGTTATTGCTTGTTCGGTGGAGAAGAGGCAAGAAGAAGAGAAAAGTTTTTGATTGTTGCCGTGTAAGGTGTCAAAAAGTGTCCATAGGGTTTGGTTTTTGTTGTCTTTTTATAATGCCAAGGGATCTCCTAGTCTTGGAAATAAATCACACAAATATGGGATATATTTTCTTAATTTATTTAGGGAAAGAATTTTTGTAATTTTGGTGAGGATGTGATTCACAATCTCTTTAAATTGGAAGGTGATTTTGAGAGATTTTGCACATGTGTTTTGCATGAGATTTTTTAATTTGGGAAGGCTTGGGCGTGTGGGCTTTGTGGATGGGTTGTATGGGCCTTGTGTGGTGTGGGCGTGTGTGTGGTATAGATTGCAGGGGTTTTGGGCCGAGGCTAAGGTTAAAACAGCGGCTGAGCGAATCCGCAGCGGGTTAGAGAGTTCAAATCCAGTGAGGTGCTAATTTGGAGTTTTTCCTTTCGGCATTCGTTTCCCGTGACTTCCGTAATTTTTTCAGGCAGTGCCTCCATACGAGGCTCATTATTGCGCTTCATGCAAAAATGCAGTGCCTACATATACAATCAACAATTTTGGGTCTTATTCTAACCTTCTTAGGTTTAAGAACCATTACTTTGGTAAGACACCCCCACACTTTTAGGTATTTGTAGGAAGGTACGTGACCTTTCCACAACTCATATGGTGTCTTGTCCAATCTTCTGAGAGGAAGCTTGTTCAGAACGTTGTTCGCGGAAAGCAAGGCTTCCCCCCACAAGTTCTAGGGCAAACCATAACTTGTCAACATGGCGTTCATCATTTCCTTCAACGTTCGGTTTTTACGCTCATCAATCTCGTTTTTTTAGGCGAATGAGGAGCAGTAGTCTCGTGAATAATTCAATGATTGGAACAATATTCACCAAATGGTGACACATATTCACCACCTCTATCGCTCCTGATTCTCTTGATTTTATTTTCCAAGTTGATTTTCAACTTAATTCTTATAGTGTACAAAGCTCTCAATAGCTTCATCTTTGCTTCTCAGCAAATACACATAACAAAATCTTGTGCTATCATCGATAAAAGTGACAAAGTACTTTTACTGCCTCTTTTTTGCACAATATTCATATCACACACATCAGTGTGTACAAGTTCCAAGGGTTTAGAACTTTGTTCTATGGAATGAAATGATGCTCTATGCATTTTTGCTTCAACACATGCCTCACACTTATGTTGGCTATCAATTGCAAATTTAGGTATAAGGTTCATGTTAATTAATTTACGTATTGTATCATAATTAACATGTCCTAACCTCTCATGCCATATATTTTGTGACTCAACAATATAAGCAGAAGTTGTAGCTTTATTAATGGCACTGTGTCGATTGACAGTCATTACATTGAATTTGAAAAGGCCATCAGTGAGGTATCATTTTCCTACATACACATCATTTTTTGTCAATACAAATTTATCAGAAACAAATACAAGCTTAAATCCAGCCTTGCTAAGAAGAGAGCCCGATACCAAGTTCTTCTGAATATATGGAACATGCAATACATTCTTCAATGTAAGATCTTTTTCGGATGTCATCTTCAGAACCACTGTGCCTTGTCCAACCACTCTTGAGGTAGACGAGTTTCCCATTGTTAGATGATTGTCGCCATCGATCTTCTGATATGAGGAAAACATCTTGTTATCTGCACAGATATGACGAGTAGGCCCAGTGTGTACCCATCATTCTCTCGGATTCCCAACCAAGTTGGCTTCAGTTACCACTGCTGAAAGGTTCATCTCTGGGATCTCTTCAGTCAGCTGCTCATCTTCAGTGACATGGGCCTCATTTTTCTTTTTCTTGCCCTTGTCCTGAGACTTCTTATTTCTGCAGTCATTTGCCATATGACCGTTCTTTCCACAGTTGTAGCACTTCCCCTTAAACTTCTTGTTAGCCTGGGAAGAATCGGCTCCACTGTTCTTTCTCTTCTTGCTACCCTTGACACCCTCGACGATGGCTTTAGACTCCATGGTCTTGTAGCTGGCCTTCTCGGACTTCATGTTGTCCTCTTCGATCCTCAGTCGAACTCCAAGGTCTTCAAGGCTCATCTGCTTCTTCTTGTGTTTCAGATAGCTCCTTAAGTCCTTCTATGATGGAGGCAACATTTCAATTATTGTGGTAACTTGAAACGTCTCACAGAGTTTCATTTCTTCATCCAGTATTTCATGAATGATCAATTGCAGTTCACCCAACTGAGACATTACTGTTCTTGAATCTACCATCTTGTAGTCCAGGAACCTACCCACGACAAATTTCTTTTGACCGGCATCCTATGTTTTGTATATCTTCTTGAGAGATTCCCAGAGAATCTTCGCATAAGTCATGCCTTGGTACACATTGTACATGGTATTGTCAAGTCCACCCAAAAGGTAGTTCTTGCACAAGAAGTCGCCAGACAACCATGTCTCTTCTCGCAGTTGCTTGGCTGTTTCTGATTCACCCTCCATAGTATCCGGAGGATCTTTGAGCTACTTAGCCAACTGTAGAGTTGTCAGGTAAAAGAATATTTTGCTCTGCCACTGTTTAAAGTTTGCCCCACCAAAATTTTCTGATTTTTCTCCATGAGAGACCGGTACTGTGACATTTCCGCTAGCCATGTGTAACTGGAAAAAATCAACAGGGGTCAATAAGTATACAAAAGACAAATTGTACAACGATCAACAAATGATCTTGTTCAAATGATATATCAAGTATCCACTCGTTGTTCTATTGGACAATAGTACCAATAAACACAAGTCCTTAAATTTCCGACTAAGGTTTCTTATGATAAGTAAATAAAGGAATATTCCCAGAGGATAAGGGGGGTCCGCAGTAACCACTTAAATCCCTGACCACTTAGGCTTTTTTGACATAATATCCTTTAAATACTTCCTCAATAGAATCTCTTAGCAATTCAATACTCAGTATTTCACTTTTAATGTTACAATACAATATTCGATATGTGTAGATATATGTGTATGTGTCAATCAAAATTGGATGGAATTACTTGTGTATAATTACACTTTAAATTCTCAACCAAGTATGGAACACACAATTAATTTTCAACTTTATCACTATGTGTATGCTTGTGATAATTGAACAACCTAATATTAACTTAAATCTATACTACCAAGATTATTGTGATACAGTATATGATCTTACTAAGTTGATATTACGATTAATTAGATTAATCTAAGTCTATTTCAGTTTAGAAACACTTCCAGGACTAATTTCGTTAGAGTCGCGTTCGTATCTACGTTCGAACGAGACTGTCCAGTGTGTGCACGTTCGTGTTACGTTCGAGAACGCGTTCGAACGGACTATTCCAGAGAGTTCACATTCGTGTTGCGTTTAGGACGCGTTCGAACGTTTTAAGTCAGAGGCTTGCATTCGATTTGTGTCAGAATACGCGTTCGAACGTTCTTAGGCAGAAGGCTTGCGTTCAAGTTGCGTTTGAAGACGCGTTCGAAAGTTCTTACGAAAATTCAGATTTTTGCCTTTGCGTTCGTCGGGCGTTCGAACGCCCTTACGTATTTTTCTTGCACATACTATTGTCCAGAAAATTTTCTTATCTTAGCATGCGAATTACTATCTAACAACACTAATTGATAAATTCTTAAGATTGTTGGTGGTTTAGTGTCATTAAACAGAAAATTAACATGCAAATCAAAATCAAAATCAGAACTCAAATTTCAGATCTACTTTTACATGCAAGAACCCTAATACTTTGAGAATGAAGAAAACCTGGTAGAAATGACGAATACAGTGGTCCAGGTCGAGAAATATCTATGTCCTTAAGAACTTATCAGTCCCGTCTCGGTACTCCACGGGTTTTGTGGCTAATGTTCTCCTAGGATAACCCGGATTCCTCTTGTTCAAGGGGCACTCCTTAACAAGATCTCGAACTTGGAAATGGAGGGAACTCTCTCTTTACTCAAAACGAAAATAGTGAGACACAAGACTTTTTCTTAATCTAGATTTCGGATTTCTTTTCAGATCTCCTAGAAAGAACATGAGGCTTCCTTATATAGGCATGGAAGGGTGCCTTAAGGGCACCCTTTGGTTTAGGGTGCAACCCTTCAAAAGATTGTACCCCTCCCATGCACCACTTGGAGCCTAGAGGTATGTTCTTTTATATTGGATGACATGTCCTTACAAGTATGTACCTTTCCCATGGGGTGTCATCCAAGGGACATGTCCCTCCTCCATCAACTCTTAATAATTGAAGAATTTTCTACATATTATTGATTTACAAGTCATAAATTTTGAAACAAATATTATTATTGATATGTTTTAACAAAAAAATATGGTAAAAATAACCCCTTACATTTATAAGAAATTGATGTGTCAGGCCAAATATTTAGAAACACTTTCATCGATATTTCATATCATAATCTGTACATAAACTTAATATTCAAACCTACAATATTCATACCAAACGGTCACCAGTCACTATACACCAGGTAACTTTCAGCCACCACTAGCAAGTAAGATGTTTCCAACCGTGGAGGGCATCTCCCTCCCCAGTCGGTGATGTGTTATTTCTTCTTCTTTTTTCGTTTTTCAGATGTCTTGTTTTTTATTTTTTTTTTTCATTGTTTCTGGTTTGTTGATTATTGTTGTTGTTATTGTTGATGTTGGTTTGTATTGTTGCTGGTGGTGTTGTGGTGATGCTATTATTGTTGATAGTGGTGCTGGATGGTCGTGTGCTACTTCTGCATTGAGATTTATTTGGTGATCTCTTGATAGTGTCGTTCCAAAGTTCCTTATCAGAAAGAGACTCTAAGCGAGAGCCGTCAATGTAGGACTACGGGTGATTCACAGACAGAGGTGGCTTCAGATGGTGGAGTTTTGTCATATTTTTCCCTTTGTTTTATGGTAGTGTTTTAGTAGATTGGTATGGTGTGTAGTTTTATTGTGTCTCCCATAGGCGTGGTTTGCATGGCTTGTTGGTGTATGGATCAGTATCTCACCTTGAGGTCCTGGGTTCGAATAAGAGCCCGTGACAGCCGTAGATTTTACATGCTCCGGTTTTAACAGCGGGACTTCTAACGTTTCCAAAAAAAATATAGTTTTATTATGTTATTATGTCTGTAAAGATTCTGTAAAGATTGAGATGGATTATTAAGGCATTATGTACCTTTTGTGTACATAAGGTGTGATTACAACCTTTTTTTTTTGGTCATAAGGAATCAATACTTTGATAAGAGTTATTTTTTTTCTATTATTATTGTTATGCTGTTCTTATATTGTTTGACAAAGTCCTATCTAGGCTTAATATTTGATTTTCATACATGAAATCTCAAAGTTGTAATAAAGTCTAATATGGTTCATGATGTAATATTGATTGTTTTGTTCTCTTAATGGAGATCTGAATTTTCAAGAGACAAAAACACTCGCACAAAATAAAAGGAAAAAAATTCAATGTGTTATTGATTTATTCATATGGTTTGATTTATGTTGCAGCCTGCATCCACATATGACAAATGTTAGCATGTCAAAGTGAATCTTAATGGCCCTTCCCTTCCATTTAAATCTGGGGCAAGACTTCAACCTACAAACACTCCATCCTCGAGGGTTTATCACTAACCGGTTCAGCTGACTTTATTTGGTACAAGCCTATGGAAAATTGTATGATTTTCTAGGCAGCCTGCTACAAAAACTTGCTTGCACGTGACTGTAAAATAAAAAAACGATTGATCGAAACTTCCCATGAAAACAAATACATGTACTAGTAGTTGTGTAAGGAACTTCCGCGCACAGAATCGAGCATTTCTCACCTAGCCACTCAAGCATGATTGCCCCATTTCCACCTTCGACTTATATCCTCGAGAATCTTAGCTCGTGCTTGGTTTTTCCTTGCTTCATCCTCTACCCAAGATCTGCATTCAGTTTCCATGGTGTTAAAAAGAGAGCATGAACTCTTAAATGCAAAAAAAAAAAAAAAAACTTTGAAAAAAGAAAAGGCAAAGAGATTATAATTGTCACCTGAGAATTCGAAGAGCTTCCTTCTCAGCTTCTAGTATAGACTTTTTAGTAAGAAGTCCTTCCAGTTTTGTCTGTAAATCATTGAGCGTATCTAGTAATGTGCACTTCTCAGCAACAGATGTAACCCTCTCAGATGCAAGCCTTTCTGACATCTCACTAACCTCTTCCTTCAGGTTCAGAAGCAGATGCCTTTGACATTCCATAGCTGCTTTCTCCTTTAAATCCTCAGCATAGTTCTTCAATTGAACAATCAACTCCTCCAAATCACAACGTGCAGCAATATAAAGCTTCTCCACCTCAACACCACGAGCTCTCTCTTTATTGAACTTCTCATCCCACCACCTTTGTATGTCTCCCCTATTTAACAACTCAGACCTAATTTCTTCCATCTCAGCTTGCCTTGAAGACCTTTCAGCTTCTAATCTTGATAATTTAGTACTAATAGCATCTGCCACCCTTCCACTGGTCAATGCCACTGCAGCTTGCGCTTTTGTCGAGGGGTTTTTTGGTTGTGAAACCGCTTGCTCTGACCTATAAAATGAAAATTCCAGCATAATGCACCATATATGAACATGTTATGCTGGCCTGAATTTTTCCTATGAAGAAATTCTCAACACCCTACCATAAATATCCTAGCAGAAGCACCAGATTCTAAAGTGAAAAGAATGATAAGCACTTACTCAAGATCAGCGTAGCTTGTAAAACTATTAACTATCAGTAAACACATATTCATTAGCAGCTTACTATTCTTCCATTGATTCTTACTACAAAAAGATTCTGCAGTAGGTAAGGTTAAGAAATCTGTAATGATTGTCCATGCCACTTTAAACTGGCCTCTTTCATTTCTCCCATGATCAAGCCCTAAGCTACTGTTTGTACTTGTAATAGGCCTCAGAAAAAAGTAGACTTACAAGGAAGGAAGAAAGAAACTACATTTGCATCATGGAAGAGATTATTCACTCATTTTTGTGTCACTTGACTCGCAAAACAAAAGAAAAACTATGATTTCGGAGCAGAAACAGAGAGGAAAAAGAAAAGAGGATACCAAAAACTTTTCTGGCTATGCTCTTTTCCCCAGCCAACATGTCGATGAAAAGTCCCAGAGATGCTTCTGAACTGGTCTCCCTCACATCCATATAACCCACTTTTGATTTTGATATCTGGACTGTAAACAGGTCAGGTTTTAAAAGCCAAGGAAAAACTGGGCAAGCCATCAGTTTATTCAATCTTTTAATTTATCCAAGAAATCAAATTGACTGCAAAAATATATTGGAATTTATTATACCTGCTCTACTACATCTGGTTTGACTTCATATTCTACTTGGGCTTTCCAATTTATGAGATCCTGTCGAGAGATATACCTGCGGCACCAGCCACACTTTGCTGAGTGCAAAGGAAATTTAAAACTTCTAGCACTTAATCAGTGCACATGCTCTACCTCTCAGGGAAAAAGTAGATGCCTCCCTGCCCTTTTGAACCATCAGATCCACAATGCTTTCCTGATAGCTTGCTGGGAATGACACCAGCCTCTGCCAAGGCTAAATTGCAAATCCAGAACCAAAACTCAAATGTTTCTCTTCAACAACCCCTACCCTTAAAAATTGCAAGCAAACATAATGATTAAACCCTACCTTGGATAAACTCAAAATCTGGGTCTTCAATATCCAAATCATCAAAAGCAGTAACCACCGTCCCAGAAAGTGATTTGGATGGAACAATCCTGTGCTTTAGGTTCCTAGAAGTTCAAAAATCAATTTCTCAGACAGACCTTCAAGAAGTAAACATGACACTTTGAACAATTGATTTCAATGAACTTATACCTTTCCAACAATGAGTTTATACGAACAAGCCATCTGGCATATTCCCGTCTAGTACACAATTCATCAGCATTTACATCTTCTTCAATTATCTGCATTTCTTGATTACAATTGGGAGCTCATGCTCAGAACTGGACATAAAGCTCTATTTCCATAAATAAAAAGTTCGACAGTTATATAATAAAAACAGAAATTATCTAATCTTTAGAAACTCAAGGATGCCTGACCACAAAACAATGATCGTAACATCTCAACATCTCAATCCAACAATAACTAGGAAAAGCCATCTTATTCACTAACTATAACATAGAAACTTTCAATCAGTAAATAGATTCACAATCTTGTAACATTCTCTAGCCAATCGTTTCTTCAGCCAAATGTAATAAATCTGGCAGCTTCAGGATTCCAGAATAAAATATGCCACTAAAAAAATTTAGCTATTGCAACCAAAAGCATTGAAAAAAGAAAAAGTGTAGGGCAAAACCTTTAGTTTCTTCAAAACAGACAAAGCTTCTTGTTGAGTAGCATCAACTGCAACTGATACTAAAACACGCTCAAGCTTGTCCACAGATCCTGAAGTACATAAAGGGTGAAAATAAAAAAGGTGATATAGTGGAAGAAACATGGAGAAGATCAAAGATTTAACATTTTTAGGAAACGTGGATAGAGATGGTGGATCATAGGCTACTCATAGTCAACATTTCAAAAATTTTAAGAAGCAAACTACTTCCATATTTCTTCTATTTCCATAGAAGCTTCCACTCAGTGGATCCTATAGCTTCAAGAATGTATTATATTGAATAAGGTACGATACTTGTATTCCAGACTCCACTTGTTAAGGTGCAGAGGCAGGAGTTACTAGTTTAATGTTTGTTTCCAAAACTGCTTATGGAATGCAATATTCTACATCTCCGAGGGAAAACCAGATTGATGCACCTCAAATTCATTCCCAGCCAATCATGGACAAATATGATCAAATCAGTCATAACAAACTCTTAATTAAGAACTTTTTTCATGAAATTTTAAGATCTATAGAAGCTTCCGAGCAAACCAGTGTCGAAAACATGAAACTTCTACATACAATGGGCATTTAAGAAATAGAAGAAGCTTCTCATTTACAATCACGAACATTAAAATATTACTAATTCCACTACTTATTATACATAGCCCATTAAAGGTTACACATCCAAAATTGAAGTCATTTCTCCTTCATCGATACAATGATTTTCGTTCATCACAATCCTAGCTCTAGATTTCACACAATACAGGAAAAACAAAAACAATCCATAACTAAAACAAAAAGACCAATTTCATACATTGAAATTATTTTTAAAAAAAAAAGCAACGAAAGAATAGGTGATTTGAATGTACCCAAAGCAACAGATTCACTAGGCTCATCGGATACAGACTCTGCACCAGCAATGCCGGAGGCATCTGCTTCAACAGAGTCCACAGCTTTCCCTTCACTGGAATTTGTTTCATTCCGACTTAAAATATCATGCAAAGCATTCAGCGGACTACCCAATTGAAGCTTGAAACCTACTAACATAACGCAGTTTTTAATAAACCATAGTTCAAAAAATGCGCACCAATACTATAGCAAATTAATTATTAGGAAAAAGACCTTTTCGAGAAAATGAAAAGTAAGCAATAGCAGCGAGTACAAGAGCAAGTGAAGAACTCACAACGCGTCCAATCACAACTACGGGAAAGCCTGATCAAGGATAAATAAATAAATAAATAAATAATGAGTCAAATAATTATAAAATGGGAAATTTTCTAAAAAAACAAAAACAAAACCTTTCTTGGTTTTGGTGGGAAGAGGAGGAGATTGAACAATGACCCAGCCATTGCAATCGTTGTTATTGTTATGTTGAGGCGAGAGCCACGTGAGGTGAGAAGAGGGAGAAGCTGAGACTGAGAGGCGTCGTAGTAATTTGGAGTTTCTAGGTCTGAGATGGGACCTTGGAGAGGTGAATACGGAGAGATTGTCAATACGGCGTCGTACGAGGAGAAATTGAGTGGTAGTTGAAGCGGATGCACTCATTTGTAGAGTTTCGTAATGGATGAATTTTTGAATTAGGGTTTTTGTTCTGATTTGAGATTTGGGAAACGGTGAGTGAGATCAAGATGAAAGGATATGGAAGTTATGAAACTCAAATGTTAGTTGAATTTGTTTGGCCTTTTATTTTTTTGTTTTTTTTTAATCAACATCAATTCCAATGGCATCTTGTGTGTGGAACTGTAGTCAAATTATTTCTTCATTATAAAAATATTTCTAATTATGTTTCTTTCTTAATTTTTGTTGAAAAGGATTCCTTTTTCTTTAATATACAAATATTAGGACTTCAAAACTTCTTACTAAATTTGCTCCATACTTGTAATTTAGATTATTAATGTTTGATTATTAATATGGTAGTTGAGTAGTTGTGTAGTGGGTAGTTGTTAGTTGTGTCGTTGTGTATTTAATATGGTAGTTGTGTGTTTAATATGATAGTTGTATAATGCTTATATAAAGGTCTCTCATTGTGATTCTAAATTCAAATACACATTTGCTTCATAAATTCTCACATGATATCAGAGCCAGAGTTTTGATCTCTGGATATGTCGTTTCCCCTGTCTCCAAACATGTCTTATCCATTTGTCCATGTTTCCAAACAGGTCTTATCTCCTTATCCATGTCTCCAAAAAGGTAACGCTCCGATGATCAAATAACTTATCTTCACAAAGTCTTTTCTTCCTGACTGTTACACAACCCTCATTCCAAACTCAATCTGGTTTCCTCACTACCATCTTGAGTTTGAGGGGATGTTAGATTATTAATATGGTAGTTGTGTAGTGCGTAGTTGGTAGTTGTGTCGTTGTGTATTTAATAATTAATATGGTAGTTGTGTGTTTAATATAATAGTTGTATAATGCATATATAAAGGCCTCTCATTGTGATTTTAAATTCAAGTAAATATTGATATATATTTGCTTCACAAATTCTGACAAGTAGTACTCTTATCTTCAACAACGTTGAGGACATGATTTCAAACTTTCGATATTATGTTATGCCCATCAATTTAGTCTGAAAATGATAAATCAATTGGTAGAGAATGAACAATAATGACCAAAACAGCTCATCGCTTCATATAAATGCAGCACAAAACACCTATGTAAAGTGATCTAACATAACATTGAATCTAATTACATAGATAAATTCATGCCCAATTCTCTACTGTGATCATTCATTAAGAATCCAATCATTTGAGTTTCGCATAATATTTTGGTGAAACGGCACAATGTCACAAATCACACCTATCCAAATCCTACACCATTAACCACCATAGATTATGGGCAGCGTTTAGATACAACACTCCTCGTTTGCAAGAAGTAAGCTTCTCTAAAAGCCTTGTTTCTGCGATTGCCACAGCCAGGCCATACGTGTAGAGAGACCAAGGAAAATGTGCCACGGCAAGAAGTAAACTTCTCTAAAGGCCCTGTTTCCTCGTTTGCACCAAGAAGCTTAAGTTGGTGAATTCTCTTTACCCTTAAACCCTTATTCCTTATATAAAAGACCAAACTGTGTTACAAGGGGTATCCATACTCTCATCTCTACAAGGTATCTAATGCCTAAAGAATATGTTAAATCTTCAAAGCTTGACCAATGTACCCTTGAAGCTACAAAAGCGGAACAATATGTCACTTTGGAGATCCCTGATGAATTCATTTCCAACTGACGAAGAAAATGATTTACCCACCTTCATATGCCAATAATTACCAAACTGGCTTTATCACGCTCAAGGTTCAAAGAGTACCAGTATGTAGTAATTGGCACGGGTTTAACAACTCTTCATGCAAGGAGAGTTCTCCTAACCTTTTATCCAAATTTCAATTTATCTCTGCATGATCTTAATTTGGCCATAGCCTTAAATATCCAAGTACAAATCGCGCAAAACAAGTTTTAACCTCCAAGGTTGCAACTTTGCATCATCAGCTAGTTTACAGACTTCAGAATCATGCTCTAGATCTTCCATCCTCATAGTCATCTTCAGATGCTCTAATGATCTTGGCTGATACTTAAAATATACCAATTATTGTCCAGATTCCATGACAGATTTAGAAAGATGAATTACTGAAGTTGATGCATCTAGTGTGGCTGTCCTGTAAGTATTCATAGAACATGCCAAGATCGTCTAAGAGTGATTCGTGTGTGAATAAATCAAAGAGAGTTGCGGAATACTCACATTAATCGGATTTAGGATTTCAAAAATTCCTTCTTTGTTGGATGTGTTGGAAGCTTCGGAGCTTGAAATCGAGTTTCATACTCTCGGGTGAGTTTCCCTATCACCTTGATTCACTCCTTGTAAGTGCTAGCTTGGAACAAATTGAAAGAAAAATTTTCTCCTCCAAGGAGTAAAGTTTCGGCCATGGTGGGAGAGGAAGAGAATATGAAGTTTTCTTTGTATTTTGTTTCTTAAAACATAATACACAAGTCAAAGTCACTTAAGTTTTGTATATCCTTTTCCATAAAGAAATACAAAGTGTGTTGTGTAAGTTACCATAATTACACTCGACCACTTCCATCAACAAAAAGTGACAAGTGATGTAAGTTGGTGAGACCCACTTTAAATTCAAAATTCAAGTGGTTTCCTCAACACACTTCGGGCTCGGTTTCGTTTAATCCGATTAAACGAATTTTCCATCGCAACGTAATTAAATCTAATTTAATTAAACAATAATGCCTAGCAAAATTATTACGGAAGTCACTCGCGAATTAATTCTAAATTAATTCGTTCGCTTGAATTAAAATCCAATTTTAATTCCGCGTTGAAATCTAATTTCAATCAATATATCAAATATATTATTTTAGCCCAATTAAATATATTAAATAGTAAAATCTAATTTAACTATTAAATTTACTTTACTGGTTAATTCCAAATTAACCGCGTTCTCTCTTCTCGACGAATTTAATCCCATATAAATTCTTATCGTAATTAATCCCAGATTAATTTTTTCTCTTTTAATTAATCACAGATTAATTCATTGCCGTAATTAATACAGATTAATTCTCTCTCTCATAATGAATCCCAGATTAATTATTTGTTCGAGTCAAATCTCAACAGTGAATCTTCTGGAAGCGACCCAAGAGATCCCTTGATATGTTGGCAGTAAATATGGTTATCGGACTATCCGAATACGTGCGTACCAAGTACCACGTTCTTACCGATTTACAAGACATGGTTGGCTTCTAGCAAAGCACTATGCCTACCCAATTCTCCAGAAATATTCTTTAAAGAAATATATAATATTTGTGAGGCGTAGTATACGTAGTATTGCGTATTACGATCCAGTATCAGAATGTCACATGATAGGCCTGGGGCTTGCATTGTGTCTACCCCGTACGAAGCATATATCGGATCTCTGGTAACTAGTCTCTATAATCGGATAATCATGACCTTGTCATATTATCCTGATAGCTGCAGCATACAAGAGTACCAGTTCCGTATCATGCGTGATCATCATCTCGATATGACTGAAGTGATACTTCCATCTTGACATCACATCCAATACACTACGATTCTCAGTATACCCAGAAGAGGCATACACAGAACCTGTTAAAGCCCCGGACGACCAAAACCAAAGTATATTGATTGTCGCAAGTATTAGCGATGCAAGTCTCAGGTTAAGACCAAATACACCTACCCTGATTCGGATTCCCATAGACACATAGTCATACTACCAATGGGATTTTGAGGGGTCTATCCAGACCGAAGCGGTTTCTGTACCATCGGTAAACAGAACCTCTTATTACACTTGCATGAGTATCCAATACCCAAATATTTGAGAACTATGATGTTACGCTTCCATAACACGCACAAGTCTAATACTAGTCTATTCCGCATTATCGATGTCCAGTCTTGATAATACTACGACTAGAGATATTTAATGATTAAACCTTATGTGGATTAATACTGTCTCATATCTTATTAATCTGGTATTAATCATATGGACTTTTATCATTTATATATATTCGGGTAATCCAATTACAAATGATAAAAGAGCAATTTCCTTTGTCACATAGTTAATTTATACAACAACGCCATGTTCTATACAAATAGTGATGTTGTGGGTCATAATTGTCCAACAATCTCCCACTTGGCCTATAGCCAATCACTCAAGTGTCTAACACCTGACTATGTACGGGTTGCTCAAATTTCTGCTGAGAAACAGCTTTCGTCAATGGATTTACAATGTTTTCATCTGATGCGTTTTATTCGATCATCACATCGCCATGATGTATGATCGAACGAATAAGATGAATTAGTTAAAGTACATACTTGGATCATTGATGAGACTGTAGTTCCTTAGCATGTGCTTTAGCCTAGCTCAGCTGCTAACAGAACTATACCTAATCTAATTAGGATTATATAGATCCAAAATGCTTCTTTTGCTGCCTCAGCTGCAGCAATGTTCCGCTTTTGTTATTTATTCGGCAACAGTATCTTGCTTGGATGATTTCCAGCTCACTGTTCCGTTATTCAAACTAAATATTTACCCTTATTGTGACTTAAAGTCGTCTTTGTTGGTTTGGAAACTTGCAGCGGTGAACCTAGTTACCTCAAGTTCTCATTTCCCCATATTTCCAGAAAGCATCCTTAGTTCGTCCAAGATACTCAAGGATGTTCTTTACATTAATCCAGTGACCATCACCTGGATTGGCCTGATTGTGACTCCATATGCTCAATGTTGGACAATTATGACCCATAGCATCACTATTTGTACAGATCATGGTGTTGTTGTACAAATTAACTATGTGACAAATGAAATTCCCTTTTATCATTTGTAATTGGATTACCTAGATGTATAAATAATGAAAAGTCCATATGATTAGTTCCAGATTAAGAAGATATGAGACAATATCAATCCATGAAGGTTTAATCATTAAACATCCCTAGTCAGAGTATTATCGAGATTGGACATCGATAATGCGTAAAAGACTAGTATTACACTTGTGCGCGTTGTGGGAGCATAACATCATAGTTCTCATATATTTGGTTGTAGGATACTCATGCAAGTGTAATAGGAGGTTGTGTTTACCGATGGTACGGAAACAGCTTCGCTCTGGATAGACCCCTCGGAATTCCATTGGAAGTATGACTATGTGTCTATGGAAGTCCGAATCAGGGTAGGTGTATTTGGTTTTAACCTGAAACTTGCACCGCTAATACTTGCGGCAATCAATATACTTTGGTTTTGGTCATCCAGGGCTTTAACAGGTTCTATGTACGCCTCTTCTGGGTATATTGAGAATCGTAGTGTATTGGGTGTGATGTCAAGACAGAAGTATCACTTTAGTTATAATGGAGATGATGATCACGTAGGATACAGAACTGGTTCTCTTATGTAATGCAGTCATCGGGATAATATGACTAGGTCATGATTATCCGATTATAGAGATTAGTTACCAGAGATCCGATAAGTGCTTCGTACGGGGCAGACACAATTCCAGCCCCAGGCCTTGCACGTGACATCCGATACTGGATCGTAATACGCAATACTACGTATACTACGCCTGATATAGATCACATATTCCTATAATAATATTTCTGGAGAATTGGGTAGGCACGGTGTTTTGCTAGAAGCCAACCATGTCTTGTAAATCGGTAAAAATGTAGTACTAGGTACGTACGTGTTTGGATAGTCCGACGACCGGATTTACTGCCAAGATATCCGGGGATCTCATGGGTCGCTTCCCGAAGATTCACCGATGACGTATGACTCGCACTTTATTAATCTGGGATTAATTAGATGAGAGAGAAAATTAATTTGAGATTAATTGCAGAGATATTTTATCTGGGATAAAATATTATTTAAAGAGAGAGAACGATTAATTTGGAATTAATCGATAAAATAATATATTCGATATATTATACGAAATTGGATTTCGACGCGGAATTAAAATTAGTTTTTAATTCGGGCAAATGAGTTAATTTAGAATTAATTTGTTAGCGACGTGAATAGTAATTTTGCTAGGCACAATTATTTAATTAAATTTGATTTTATTACGTCGCAACGGAAAATTTTTTAATTCGGAATTAGCGAACCCGAGCCCGGGAGTATTTGCGGGCCCACTCGCATTTCGAATTCAAGTGCGGCCCACAAGTCACATTAAGCGTCAAATCATTAGTCACTTTGATTGATGTGATGTCTAGTCACTTTGAGTGATGTGACAACTTGTCACTTGTGATTGATGGTAGTGGTTGGATGACTTAAATGCCATTTACCAAATTTTGAATTTGGTATATCTTTATTTTGTTTTTGGAAATACAAACCAACCAACACATTTTCTTCTCTCTTTCCTCTCCCCAACCTCTCGGCCTTGGGCCATTTTCTTCACAAAATTCCTGCAATTGCCGTGAATGAAGAAGAAGCATAGGGAAGAATTTGCGGCAAATTTTTCCGAGTGCTAGCACACTTTAGGGGTCTTGCGAAGGTGATAGGGAAACTCACCCGTGGGCATGGAATGAACACCAAGCTTGGAGCTTGAAGGACCGAAAATGGAGGACAAAAATGGAGCCCAAAACCGTGAGCATCATGGAGCAAAAGCTTGAAGATTTTTGTTGTTCCTCGCATCTCAAAAGTCGATCAATGTAAGTATGATTCCGCCATGCTTCTTTTTTGTATTCACACATGATTTCTTGCTTGAATGATCCTTGGGACTATTCTAGAAACCCAACAATGGTATCTTGAGCCATTTTGAGCATGAAATTGAATTTACGGTAAAATTGGGCAAAATTGATTTGAGCATGTTTGAGTGAAATTGATTGTTTGAGTATGCTTAAATTATGATAACATGGTGTTATGCATGATCAATTTGATGAAAATTGAGTTGGATCAAATTTTCCCCAAATACTAGGCTTGGCCAAAAGTATACAATGCCCTAATGTCATGGTATTTTTTTGATTTTGATCATTGGATGAGTTGAAATCATTTGGGTAATGTTGATTTAGGATTTAATTGGATTGAATTCGGAATCGGACAAAGAAAACCCTAAAATGCCGTGAATGATGTAGCATGGAAAATGATTGATTTTTTATTCAAATGTATTGGACATGTTTTGATGATCATAAGTATAATTAATTGAGTAAATTAGTGTTTTGGAAATGTTAATTTGGTTAATTAATTATGGCATACACTTTAGGTTAATTAAATTATGAAATTTGGAATTTTGGTAATTTAATTAATTGGGCCAAATTTGGAATTGGGCTTGTAAAGTTATAATTGGGCTTAATGGGCTTGGTTGGGCCAAGTTTGGTTTAGGCTAATTGGTTGGATCCAATTGGGCCCAAAACCATATCCATAAAGTCCAAATATGACTTAATGGACCTTTAATATTAATTGGGCCTAATGGGCCTAAATTGGTTTCTTGGCAAATAAGAGTGATTCCTTAATTGGGCTTTGGTATTTGGGTATGACCCATATTGACCAAAAGTCCATGCCTTAAGAAATTAATTAAAAGCACATTGGACTTTAATTAAATTAACATTGGATGTTAATTGGGCTTTGAGACCCGTAACGATTAGATTTGGAATCTAAGTCGTAAAGGTACATTAATAAAGTGTAATTATTTAATTTAGAATTAAATATAGAATTAGTATTAAATACAAATTAAATTGGATTTAATGTTGTAGTTTAATATAATTCGTGAATTCGTACTTTGAGTACTTATTCGCAAAAAGAGTTGGACTCGCGCAAAATCAAATCGTTGTTTGAACATTGGATGGTCATTAATTTTCAGATTAATTAATTGGATTAGATTGATTGATAACATGCTTGTGTGAATACATGGATGCGATGTATGAATAATGTATATCAGATGGATATTAGATGGGTGAGGGAAATTTTGGAAATTGTTGTAATAAATTTAGAATTTATTAATTGGACCTGCGTGTCCAGCCTATTACCTCTTGACTCTGTGTATTTCTCTTCTCACCTATTCCCCTCAATGTAAATGAGGTTTCTTTAGAAGTGTTATGTAATTGGGTAGAAGTAATATTTGTGCTAGCGGGAGAGAGGAAATGGAGAGATTTGTTCTAGGAATAAAATGTGTTAAGTATCCATCCGCATATCATTATTATTTTATTTATACGCGCCTTATTATGCTTTTAGAATGCATGTTTAAGGGTGTATGATGATGAGACCTAACAAAGATAATTAATTGGTTGCCAATTACGCGAAAAACCCTCAACACATATTAAGCGTTTTTTCCTTCCATTGAGTGATTCTTACTCAAGATCCAAGATTGGCACTGGTTTGTTGGCCGAAGTCAATACCTTTGTCCGTCGCGGATGTGTTTGAATCATGAAAGCTTTGTTCCATATCGGTGTCTTGTCCAAGTTGTGATTTGTTGGCCAAAGTCAAGATCACTTCTTGTCCATTGACATTGATTACGAAGCTTTCCATAGTCAATGGGTTACGCTTAACTGGGATCATTAAGTTTGTTGTGCCAAAGCCAAGGCTTAATTGATTCAGAGGAAAAAGGTTAGGGAATATATTGGATATATTGGCATATATAAGATATATGTTTCGGACTTGGATGTCCACCTACTGGATATAGGAATTGGATGGGATCCAATTGATATTAGAGATCTACCTAGTTAATTATCATATAATTTGTTGGCCAAAGTCAAGATTGTGTGTTATTTAACGGGATTCTAGCCCACTAGGAAACAAGATTTCCCGAGTACTCAACAGATGGTTAAAGGCTCACCGAAAAATAGTGGGAGGCAAGTATTGAATTTGCAATATTCGTTTAGTTACTTGCCATACCCGCTCATTTCAATTTTTCGTTAAACGTAATTTTATATTAGTTGGACTAATATTTAATCGTTGTTTTAATAAACAGTTGGACTGTATTCAAACTACTTCAATTATAGTTGATTTATAATTGGATTATAGTAATCAATATATTTGAATTTAACCTATTAAATTATTGTTGATTATATAGTTAGACTATAGTAATCATTATAATAAATAGTACCTAAAATCATTGATTTGATAGTTGGACTATTGGAATCAAGATAATTGAAAGATTAGTGTTTAAAACATAATTCTGGGAAAAAATGTATTTAAACGACTTTAATTTTCAAATTGGGAATAAAATCTCAGGATAGTCCTGGAGACCGAGAAGTTACTTTATTTAAAGAAACATCTCGGGCCTAAGCCCGGAGTTGAGCAAATAGTAGAGCATGATCTTTGGAAGATTCATGTGATGATAACTTTAGTGCTTAATCCATTATGCTTGCCAAATAGACTCCTTAATTTCTTAATCAGAACTAAGGATTAGATCATTATAGTATGATAATGAAATTGAAGGATCTTCATAGATCTATCCTTATATCTTAGAAGTACAAATTGCAATAGAAAACTCTTGGAGAGTTAATGGCTATACTCAAGGAGACAAAGCCAGAGTTTGCAATAGGGCAAGAAGTGCAAGACGCATCTTAATTCAACATTCCAGAAGGCCAAGGATTGGCCAAAGGCTTCTGGGTGTGGAAAAGGGGCAAAGGCAAAGCCATTATAATCTTCTGGGAAGACATAAGACATATCCCAAAATGTCTGCCTAAACTGTGGCAAACGGGGTCACTGGAAGCGTGACTGCCGTATGGACAAGGCAGACATGAAGGAAGAGAAGACGGGCAAGGCTCCGACTTCAAATATGTTTGTCATAAACATGTTCGCTACTTGTATTAAAATTGGATTTTAGATACTGAGTGTGGTACATAAATATGTACTGATGTGCAGAATTTGCTGACTAGCAGGATACTGACTTCAGATGAGATTTACCTACAAATCGAAACGGGACGAAAGTCACTGTTTTTAACCGTAGAAACCTAAGTTTAGGAACTACCCTTCGGTGTGTACTTAAATTAGGAATTGTTACAATGTAACTAGTTTAACTAGATACATTATCTCTATATGAGGGTTTAACCCGTTGCAGGTATACCTTTATACTTTAGAACACTAAAGTGTTTCATTTTATAAAGATGATATTGAGATAAACACATTAGATGTGAATAACAGTATTTATATTTTGAATATAAATAATCTCAAACATATAACATGACAAACAAATAGCTCAAACTGAATTAATCAGTTGAGACTTATGATTGGCATTGTAGTCTGGGACACAATTAACAAGACTCGTATATCCACACTTTCAAAGAAGTGGATACTAGAACGGATTTGATTCTATTCAAATAATGTCTACGAATCTAGTTTATTAGGCAAAGTGCCTAAAACACCTTTTACTTGGTAAAAGTGTAAGTGCCACTGATCTGTTAGCCCTCGTTCATAGTGACGTAAGTGGGCCCATGTCTAGCTAGGCTAGAGGTGGATACGAACACTTTGTAACCTTTACGGATGTTGCATCGCGTTATGGTTATGTGTTTCTTCTGAAACACGGATCAGAAACTTTTGATGAAATCAAAGAGTTTCGACACGAAGTAGACAACAGATCGGGGAAGTATTGAACCGTCACGGTTGACCAAGATGGAAAATACTTAAGCAATAAGTTTCTCAAATACTTGAAAGAATATAGTATTCTTTCAATGAGGACTCCTCCCGGAACACGTCAATTAGACGGTGTGTCCAAACTGAGAAACCAAATTTTGTTGGACATGATAAGGTTAATCATGAGTCGCTTTGAGCTACCATTTCCTTCAACGGATACGCATTAACAGTGCAAAACGTATTTTGAATAAGGTTCCATGAAAATCTATTAGACAGACTCCATATTAGATATGAACAGGAAAGAAACCGGGTTTTTATGATTCCTGAAGATTTGGGTATGCTAGGCATATGTTTGGATGATACCAAACTAAAACCCAAATCAAATAAGTGCCTAAGTTGTGGGTTATCCTAGGGAACCAAAGTATAGTACTCATACAACTCATAAGAGATCAATGTAATTGTTGCTCGCCATGCGGTTTTCCTAAGAGGAATACCTATATGCAGTGGTAAGTGGGAGGAAAGTAAAACTCGATGAAAATCATAGTAATACTATTCCAGGCACCGATTCCTTAATGGAACATAGATAGTTCATCAAGGATGAAACTATACCAATAATCTTCGAATACACAAAAACCACATAAGTCGGAGAGTGTCAGAAAACAACATGGGAGGTATGGGTTTCTGATCTCACCTCGTAAAGATGTCAATCTTTTTAGGAATACGAACTGACTACGTATGAGGAAGTGATACAAGGTATCGACTCCCTTTAATGGAAAAGTGCCATGATGTCTAAAATGGATTCCATGTATATCAACTAAGTTTAGATACTGGTTGTTGTACCGGAAGGCATTGTGCCTATTGGTACTATGTGAGTCTTCAAGGAAGACATACATGGAAGGCAACATACCAACGTACTAAGCTGGGCTTGTAGCGAAAAGGTATCATTATCAACATTGTGTCGATTACGAAGAAAACTTTTACTCGTTGCCATAGTTAAATCTATTTGGATAATGCTTGCCAATGCTGCATGTTTTATTTATGAAATATGGTAGCTGGAACGTCAAAATCGCTTTCCTTAAACGGAAACCTTTTGGAGGATGTTTAAAACATCCTGATGGTTTTTTCGTACCAAAACAAGCAAACAAGGTTTGCAAGTTAATTCGATCCATTTATGGATTGAAGCAAGCATTGCGTTCTTGCAATTATCATTTTGATGTAATAATAATGGTGTATGATTTAATTCAAAACGAAATGATTCTTGTGTATATAAGAAGGTTAGTGGGAGCGCACCGACAATGATTGTCCTAAGTAATGATGACATATCATTTCTTGGAAATGATATTCCCATAATACAATTGGTGAAAGCTTGGCTTTCAAGAAAATTCTCCGTAGAATTCTTGGGAGAAACAACCTTTATTCTAGGAATAAAGATCTATTGGGATAGATCTAAAAGTTGTTAATACTCTCCGAGAACTCGTACATTGAAATAAATGTACGCGACCTAGTGTCTCATATGCTTTGAGCATATGGAGTCACAATCAGGCCAATCCAAGTGAGAGTCACTGGATTGATGTTAAGAACATCCTTAAGTATCTTAGATGAACTAAAGATGTTGTCTTAAGCTATGGAGAAGGAGAACTTGAAGTGACTAGGTTCACCGTTGCAAGTTTCCTAACCGATAAAAACGACTATAAGTCATAACAAAGGTACTATACAGTTTGAATAACGGAACAGTAGCTGGAAATCTTCCAAGCAAGATACTGTTACCGAATAAACAACAAAAGTGGATTATTGCTGCAGCTGAAGCAGCAATAGAAGCCATTTGGATCGATAATAATCCTAATTAGATTAGGAGTAGTTCTGTTAGCAGCTGAGCTAGGCTTCAGCACAGGCTAAAGAATTAGTGGTCTCATCAACGGTCTAGATAAATACTTCAAATATTCATCTGATTCGTTCGGATCATACATCGTGGCGATATGATGATCGAATAAATCGCATCAGATGATAACAATGCAAATCCGCTGACAAAAGTATTTTCTCAGCAGAAGTTTGAGCGAACCGTACACAGTTCGGGTGTAGGACACTTAAGTGATTGGTTATAGGCTAAGTGGGAGATTGTTGGACAATTATGACCAATAGCATCATTATTTGTACAGATCATGGTGTTATTGAACAAATTAACTATGTGACAAAAGAAATTGCCATTTTATCATTTGTAATTGGATTACCTAGATGTATAAATTTGTAATTTTCCAAAAAAAAACTTAGATGTATAAATGATGAAAGGTCCATATGATTAGTTCCGGATTGAGATTATATGAGACAGTATCAATCCACGAAGGTTTAATCATTAAACATCCCTAGTCAGAGTATTATCGAGATTGGACATCGATAATGCGCAAAAGACTAGTATTACACTTGTGCGCGTTGTGGGAGCATAACGACATAGTTCTCATATATTTGGGTTTAGGATACTCATGCCAGTGTAATAAGAGGTTTTTTTTATCGATGGTACGGAAACAGCTTCGCTCTGGATAGACCCCTCGGAATTCCATTGGTAGTATGACTATGTGTCTATGGAAGTCCAAATCAGGGTAGGTGTATTTGGTCTTAACCTGAGACTTGCACCGCTAATACTTGCGACAATCAATATAATTTGTTTTGGTCGTCAGGGCTTTAACAGGTTCTATGTACGCCTCTTCTGGGTATATTGAGAATCGTAGTGTATTGGGTGTGATGTCAAGACGGAAGTATCACTCCAGTCATAATGGAGATGATGATCACGTAGGATACGGAACTGGTTCTCTTATGTACTGCAGTCATCGGGATAATATGACTAGGTCATGATTATCCGATTATAGAGACTAGTTACCAGAGATCCGATATGTGCTTCGTACGGGGCAGACACAATTCCAGCCCCAGCCTAGCATGTGACATCTGATACTGGATCGAAATACGTAATACTACGTATACTACGCCTGATATAGATCACATATTCCTGTAAGTATGTTTCTGGAGAATTGGGTAGGCATGGCGCTTTGCTAGAAGCCAACCTTGTCTTGTAAATCGGTAAAAACGTAGTACTAGGTACATACGTGTTCGGATAGTCCGACGATCGTATTTACTACCAAGATATCTGGGGATCTCATGGGTCGTTTCCCAAAGATTCACCGATGACGTATGACTCGCACTTAATTAATCTGGGATTAATTAGATCAGAGAGAAAATTAATCTGGGATTAATTGCGGAGATGTTTTATCTGGGATAAAATATTATTTAAAGAGAGAGAACGATTAATTTAGAATTAATCGAAAAAATAATATATTCGATATATTATACGAAATTGGATTTCGACGCGGAATTAAAATTAGATTTTAATTCGGGCAAACGAGTTAATTTAGAATTAATTTGTTAGCGACGTGAATAGTAATTTTACTACGCACAATTATTTAATTAAATTTGATTTAATTACGTCGCAACGAAAAATTCGTTAATTCGGAATTAGCGAACCCGAGTCCGGGTGTGTTTGCGGGCCCACTCGCATTTCGAATTCAAGTGCAGCCCACAAGTCAGATCAAGTGTCAAATCATTAGTCACTTTGATTGATGTGATGTCTAGTCACTTTGAGTGATGTGACAACTTGTCACTTGTGATTGGTGGTAGTGGTTGGATGACTTAAATGCCATTTACCAAATTTTGAATTTGGTATATCTTTATTTTGTTTTTGGTAATACAAACCAACCAACACATTTTCTTCTCTCTTTCCTCTCCCCAACCACTTAGCCTTGGGCCGTTTTCTTCACAAAATTCCTGCAATTGTCGTGAATGAAGAAGAAGCATAGGGAAGAATTTGCGGTAAATTTTTCCGAGTGCTAGCACACTTTAGGGGTCTTGCGAAGGTGATAGGGAAACTCACCCGTGGGCATGGAATGCATACCAAGCTTGGAGCTTGAAGGACCGAAAATGGAGGACAAAAATGGAGCCCAAAACCGTGAGCATCATGGAGCCAAAGCTTTAAGATTTTTGTTGTTCCTCGTATCGCAAAAGTCGATCAATGTAAGTATGATTCCGCTATGCTTCTTTGTTGTATTCACACATGATTTCTTGCTTGAATGATCCTTGGGACTAATCTAGAAACCCAACACTCAAAACATATAAGATATCAGGTCATGTACATAACAAAACGTACGAACACTGGGAGAGTGTTGTCAGCAGCTTTCTAGATCTATCCCAATAGATCTTTATTCCTAGAATAAAGACTGCTTCTCCCAGGTATTCATGGAAAATTTTAATGAAAGCAAAGCTTTCACCGATTATATTATGAGAATGTTATTGCTAAGAAGTAATACATCATCATCTTATAGGACATTTGTAGGCATTGCATTTTAGCATGTGAAACCCGATGATGAGTCTCAGTTGGAGGCACTACCTTTTTAGCTAAGAATATTGCGGGAAATGGAGGTCGGAATGGGAAATTCGAAATAAGTACGTCATCAAGTCCATTTCACAAGCTCATTATCTTCGTTGGTGCTGCGTTCGTTACTTCGTTCGAACGTCAGGCAGATTGCGGACGTTCGTGTAGCGTTCGAATTGGCTTTCGAACGGCGTCAGTGTTTCTGGTTTTGCTGCTAGCCTCGCACCCCAGCCCATTTAGCTCCCCAAAGCCCATAAAACACATCCCAATTTAATTAAATTAAACATTAAATATTAAATAAAATATCTAAACCATTTACCAATTAAATAAAACACAAAATATAATCATACCTAATGAAGATAAATCAAATATATTAACTTCCTAACTAAACAAATCACATACTAAATTAAAAAGATGTCATGCCTAATTAAAATCAATCATAACAAATTAAAGATATTGACTTCCTATTCTAGCCAAGATTTGTCCCCCCTCAATCTTTGACTTTCCTTGCTCAAACCAAATCAAATCCTCCCTTTTATGCACCAAATCCCTTCCTTGTGAGACAAGGTGAAGCCCTAACCCTTCTCTATATAAACAACCCCTAACCAAAGCCCTCGAACTGCTAGTTGATGCCCATCACAAACAAGAAGAAAAAAAGAATTTCCAACCCCTAGCTCATACACATAATAACAAACAACTCTCTTCACCCCCACCATCACATTACCGAAAACAACAAGCCCTCAAACACTGTCATATTACCGAAAATACAATAGCCATTCACACCCCCTCCAACCACCAAAACAACTCCTAATCACCACCGAAAATAGCAACCCCCTAAACCTCCACACATCACCGAAAAATATACCCCCAACGACAGCCCAAACACGCCCCAAACAGCCACTAAAGTACCCCCGAACAGCAGCCCCCTTCCCACCGAAACTGACCCAAACCAGTCCTAAATCACGCCCAAACAGCAGTAATTTAACCCCTAAAACAGCAGCAAAATACACTTAAAACATTCCCTAAAAATCTTAAAAACAGTAACATAAAAGACTGCATTCATAATCCTTAAAATAATCACACACAACTGCACTAAGAACCCACACAAACTCGGAACAGTCCGTGGAAACAACAAAACAGGTGACCTGAACAGTGAGCAGCAAAACAGAGGCCGAACAGTTTCAGAACGGAGTCCAAACAGCAAAGCAGTGAGCTAGGACGCTAAACCAGTGAACCGGAGAAGTTGAGGAGCTGTCCCCTTCCGACGTCTGTGAAACGCAAGCCTGAAAGTTGGCAAAAAGGTTAGACCTGAGGGTATCTTTCACACTCGTTTTTTTTTGTATTATTTGTTGAATATTGCTTGCATGGTTGTCATGTTGAAATGCATGTTATGGCCCTTGAGTAGATAAATATGCATGAATTATGAGATGTTGTATGTTGTGGCTGTGGAATAAAATGTGAGATGTGTCAACTCTCGCGGTATATCGGATGGAAACCCGGACATAAATTTCATAGCCGATTCCGAATGGACGGTAATAAGATCTGTACTCGGGACACAACTCCACGTACCGCTTGAGTAAACGGCACCCTCTTTTGCTTTGTGTTGCTTTGGTTTATTTATTTTTCGTCACTTGAATTCTGCATGTTGCTTATTTATGCATGATTCAATCGAGCGCATGGGCTTAGTAAGTGGAATGAAAGATCCCCTATGGGGAGGGGTTAAAGCCCTTTACCACGATGTTTCGCCGCGCCGGTTGATGTGTGTTCGGTTGAATGTAAGATGTGTTCAATCGGGCATACTTAGTTTGATATGATTGTCTTTATGTTTGTATGCATGATGCGATCGAGCGCATGGGCTTAGTAAGTGGAATGAAAGATCCCCTATGGGGAGGGGTTAAAGCCCTTTACCACGATGTTTTTCCGCGCCAGTTGATGTGTGTTCGGTTGGATGTAAGATGTGTTCAATCGGGCACACTTAGTTTGATATGATTGTCTTTACGTTTGTATGCATGATGCGATCGGGCGCATGGGCTTAGTAAGTGGAATGAAAGATCCCCTATGGGGAAGGGTTAAAGCCCTTTACCACGATGCTTTGCCACGCCTCGCATTGTACTATTCGCCATTTATGTATTGCATCCCATTTCATGCATCAGATCTGTTCCCGTTCGAACGCGTCTACGAACGCAACTCGAACGCGCGTGCATTTTGCCTTATCATGCATCAGGTCTCATTTCCGTTCGAACGCGTTCACAAACGCCATACGAATGTGAGAATTCTGTTTCATTTCCGTTCGAACGCGTTTATGAACGCTACTCGAACGAGAACCTTCTGTTTACCGTTCGAACGCGTCTACGAACGCTGCACGAACGCACACGGTAAACAGATCGTCTTGCACCACATTACGACATGTCCATCTAAGCATATAGTTACCCTTTTTTATGTTATGCATTTGTATTACCCCTCTAGTTGTCTATTTCTGTTATGCGCTTAAATATCTTTTCTTAATATGCATGCTAATAAGAATGCTATTTGTTTGCGCTTCTGTGTCCACCAATGCGTTAATTAACTTGTATGCTTGCCGTATGATAATCCTTATGTATGCAAATTGAGACATAGATTACATGAAAATAAGCTATATGCAAATTCGGATATGCGTTACATATAAATTTAGATGAACTTGTTGATGTATGTATACGAATGTAGAAGCATGATATTCTTAGAAATAAGTGTTACTTAAGCCTGATTAAATTATTATATAAATCATTTCATTACAAGTGGCATAAGTAAGGGACCATTCCGAACCCAACGGTTTGAGGTCTTCCCTTGCGAGGGGTGAGTGCGGCCTTAAATCTCATTTTCCCGGTTCACACCGGGTGGCGACTCCATTATTCTCCGGTTTAGTCCCCCGTGGCTATTCCGTACTCCCAATCGGGCCGCGAGCCCGGGACAGCATGCGTCGCCCCAGATCTCTGTGTTCCCACAACATTCACCGTCAGTGCGCTCCCACTAACCTTCTTATATACACAAGAATCATATTCGTTTTGAATTAAATCATATACCATTATGATTACATCAAAATGTTGGTTCCAAGAACACAATGCTTGCTTCAATCCATGAATGTATTGATTTAACTTGCAAACCTTGTTTGCATGTTTTGTCATGACAAAACCGTCAGGATGTTGCAACATCCGTCTCTAATCCGTCGCTACTAGACTTTAGTGACGGAACAGAGACACAATTTGTTTTATTAGTCGCAAAGAATATAGCGACGGAAATTTTATTTCCATCGCTATATTTTACTACGGAATTAATTCTGTCGCTATTTAGCGACGGAAATTTCTGTCGCTAAATAGGGACGGACATGTCCGTCGCAATATAGTGACGGGAATGTCCGTCGCCAGATCCGTCGCTAACTTACGACGGAATTAATTTCGTCGCAAGTTGGCGACGGAATTAATTTCGTCGCAAGTTGGCAACGAAATAGTTCTGTCGCTATTTAGCGACGGAATTAATTCTGTCGCAAGTTAGCGACGAAAATGTCCGTCGCTATTTAGCGACGGACATTTCCGTCGCTAATTAGTAGCAAATGAATTTATAAATGTTTTTTTAATAAAATTGTTTTTTTTTAAATTCTTAAAGAAATTAAATTTATTTTAAACAATATTAATATGAGTAAAATTATAAAATAAATATATTATAATTACTTAAATTATAAAATAAACACAACAAATATTAAAATAAAAATGTTATTACATAAAAGTTATGTGTAAAAAAGTACAACATAAAATAAATACATATAACTTTAATTCTCCTTATCTCTCTACTCACAATCAGTCGGAGGATGAGGTGGACCGGAATAGGAAGGCTGTGAACTTAAGTCTCTCATCATTTGAAAATACCTCTCAATTTCTGCCATCTTCTGTTTGAGATCAAACACTTTTTTATTGCTCTTCTGTTGCTCTTCCTCTCGGCGGCGTATCTCTTCATCCAGTCGTTGTTGTATAGTCTGCATTTCAATCCTAACTCGCTCTTGTACCCGCTGCTCAAATGTATCATCAAAAGTCGTTCCGAAGTGTGATCTACCTGAGCTGCGTAATGAATCCAGATATGAAAGCGATGCAAGAGAGCCGAGACCGTACACTCGGCGCTTCTTAGTATCCACTCCAACCACATCTAAGTATAGGCGATTGGTGTCAAGCTAAGTCTCAACTGGCTCACCAGACTCTGATAACTGAGATGCAATCGCTGCCATTTGCTCCACAGCAGCCTACCATTAATAATAAATATATATAAAAAAGCAAAAATGATTTTGAAAAGAACAAATTAAAAATATATAATTTATAAACAAAAATTTACATTAATGTCGCTTGATCTCTTGTCAATAAAAGTATCATCCTTATTTGTGTGCATATGCTTAAACACCTCATAGCCTATGGGTGCACGTCCTAACTGAGATTCTTATTTAAAAAATAAAAAATTATTAAATTAGAATAATAAAAGTAATAAAAAATGTACGCATGTTTAAAAAATCTAACCATATCAATAGAATGTTCAATGGTAGACCTCGAGCCACCAGTGTGTTTAGAAACACCCGATCCTTCTCCACCCTTCTCAGTGTTTCTATTTTTTAATGCTTGCTGAGATTTTAATTTAAACACTATACTACTCCAATACTCCTGCCATTTGTTCCAAACATTATCTGGAACGCAAAGTGGCTTCCCTCATTCTTTATATTTATAACGCCATTTACAGAGTTTATCGTTATACCGATTCTGACACACATTATTCAATGTAGTCCTAACAGCGACCGCATGAGCAGAATCCCACTGATAAAATTTCTGTAAAAAGTAAAAAGAATTTGAATAAATAAATAATTTGTAATCAACAATGACAAATAATACATTACATATAATAATAATATACCTGAAATTCATCCCAATAGTACTCTTTTATTTCTTTAGGCACTTTAGTCTACTGCGTGCCCTCCTCTGCAAATTTCTCCTTAAATATTTCTCCTATCCTGCGAGAGGCCAAAGGTATGAACCTGTGTATAAAATAGTAAATAAATTTTTAGATTTTTTTTAATAATAATAATAATATTAATAATACCAACAACGATAACAACAATAATAATAATATAAACTTTCGAAAATCATATTGATCATTAGTAGCAGGTATAATCATAAGTTTGGTACAACTCATTAAACTTTGTGCTGCTTGAGATGATCCAGCTGAAGTCGATCCTGCTGATGTCTGAGTAGTAGAAATAGGGGTTGTTGGGACTGCAGAGGGTCTATCGTCCTCTGGTGTGGAATGTGATGAGGACCTTTGGCCTGACCGCTCAACTCCTCGTCCTTGGCCAGCTGGCTGTCTTCCCCGTACCATATCTATAATCAATATACATATTTAATCATGTACCAAAATTCCATTTTCCAACTAAAAAGAAAATAAATACCCTTGTCATAATCTTGACAGTATTCCTCACATTTTACAAGCATCCCATTAATTAGTTTTAATAGCACTTTATTTTAGTGATTAACAATCCAACACTTAATCACATCAAACTTTAAACCTTTTTAGTTATTTTTGCATCCACTATGTTAGTTACCGATTCATTATTTTTCATAGCAAACTCAAATTTCGGCTTGAACACAAATTCGTGACTCATCACATGAAACACCAATTACTAAAACTAGTAATAAATTGCTTCTACAAAGAAAAACAACACTTTAATTGCAGTTTTTTTAATTTTTTTTTTCCAACCTCTGCTCTGCATATTGCAGCATCAGCTGCTGCAATATGCAGCAGAGGTTGGAAAAAAAAATTAAATAGGTTGTGAAGTTAAAGTTACACCAACCTAACAAGCATATCAAAATAACAGTTTAGAGAGGTTATATTTTATACCAGCCAATGCCAACGAAAAAAAATGCTTATAAAATTAATTAGGAGGAATCCAAAAAAGCTATTGTCGCTTATTATTAATTTAATAAACTACTTGTTGTGTGAATCATCAAATTGTTCATCTTCGTCGTTTCCTCAATATCGATATAATTGTCGTCTTCACCAATTAAACGTTGAGGTTCAGCCTCTGCCACAATTTCTATTGCATGCATTTCTACAACATCCTCTTGAAACGCAACTCCACATGACATCAATGTTGTGAAAGATTGTTCTGAAACTTCAACAACAGCACGAGCTTTTAATTTAGACACAGACCACTAATCACTTGGATTTTTCCGTACGGTTGGATAAGTGGTGTAATACACTTGCCCTGCCATAATAAACGGTTCATATTTTCGATAACTCCTTTTATGATGCACATCTACAAGCTTGTATTGCTCGTGAATTCGTGTACCAACACTCTCAGTCAGATCAAACCATTTGCACTTGAATAATACCGTTATTTTAATCGGTAATGCAGGAAACTCTAACTGAACAACTTCCATTAACACGCAGTAATAATCTGTCTCAGTTGCATTGTTGTTAGATCCATTAATACAGACACCGCTATTCATTATTGCTCTATCTGAACCGTGTTATTCCGTGTGAAACTTGTACCCATTCACGTAATATACCAGGAATATTTTCACTTTTCGCAACGGCCCATTTGCTAAGTCCTTTATGAATTTTTTAGAGATGTTGGAGGATGGATTACGTGCCTACATAAGTCAGAAGTTATAGTAACATGTTTCCATAAACTTCTGTTTAAAAAGTACTTAAAATACACCAATTTGTAGTTTTGTACTTACATATGTTTCGAAACACAATGCGAATTCTTTGTCAAGTTTGGAATCAACCACTGCTTCAGACATATCTACATCAGTTTACCTCAACTCTGCAATGTACATACTGTTAGGGTTGGTGCTCCGAGCGCCAATTTTATTATATATTTCTATGTAAATACTAATGTAATGTTTTATTATGAATAAAATGAACAGTTTCTTTTATATAACTTCTTCTTTAACATGGTAAAGACGTAACCGACCTTAGAATGATTAGTTATGATACTGTTGCAAAAGCGTCGCAACTGACATTGAGTTGTATCATGACGTTGTCATTCTTAGATAGTTCCTGGTCAAGGTTTACACTACATAATCAGTAAAGTAATCCCGTAGAGACCGGTACATGTCGTATATTGGAATCTTGGATTCCAATGGTTTCTCAGTGAACCATGAGTCTTGGAGACTCGTATAGACGTGTAGGTATTTATAGCGGATAAACACTGAATGACTCACCGAAAATTCTTAATGGATGGTACACCAACGTCAATAAGAATCTTCTCGGGTTGAGTGAGCATAGTGATTCTTGACTTGAGATACCACTGTGGATATCTGAGTTATCCTCCACACTTAGATGGCAGTCACGTCACCGATCTATTTAGATCAGACCTCCGCCTGTTCGTTGGGTGTTGACTCATGCTCAGGATATCCTGTGTGTATCAAGATAGGATCCGTCAGCTCTGTGTACAGAGTATAGGTATTCAATATGGTATTAGCAATCTGTTAAATCCATGGGCCCGTAGTACACTTTAGAAATTAGTTCGAAGTGTTATTTGAGGGATTGCTAATAAAAACGTCAACGTGATTATATCTATAGAGATTTGACGTTTGTATCTATATCTCTGGATTAATCCGGATACCTGTGACGGATGGATTATATGTATGCAGTGACCTCGACCTGTATGATTCAATGAGTTTATCTGTGTTCGTCATAATTTACGGGTGGGTGAATTATGGACACGTAATTTGATTTCGTTACGGATATACCTGAATCTAGAGAGTCTCACTATTGAAATTTACTCGTAGAGCACTAGGGCAACTGTTATAAATAATACTGATTATTTATAACTCGTTTAACGGAAAATACATCCAATCGGGACCTAGCAGTCATTTCCAATATTGATGTGTATTTTATTTAATACTTGATTTTATTAAATACACATTAATAAAATATCAAATTGTGATATTTGAATTATATCATTAATATATTTATTTGAGATATTTATTGTAAATATAATACATATATTTAAGATATTTAAATTTATTAATTAATTATTTAATTGTTAAATAATTAAATTAATTTAATTTATAAAAGAAATATCTTAAGTAATGATATCAACTTTATGTGTTTGGAAATGACAAATTATCATTGGCACACATTTTAGTTAACTTTATTAAAGGTAAAAGTTATCTTTAATTTTGTTAAATTGTGGACCAATTACTTTTAAACAAAACTAATTAATTGTTGATTTTTTTTTTGGCAAAAAAAAAAATACGGCAGTGTTGGAAATTTTACAAAATTGGTTTTGTTTTAATTTTTTCCAACATTCACGCAAGATCAACAAAAATTAGAAAGAAAAAATTGACAGCATTTTTGGTGAGAAAAGAAAAGAAAGAAAAAAAAAGGCAAAAAACTTGATTTGTAAGTTCTTTTCACATTTCTTCCTACATGAAAAATTATTCAAAAATTCTTAGCTTCAATTGTGTTATTAAGAACATGCCTCTACTCTTTTAGTTTGTAATTAAATTTGTTGGATTCTTGTTGGATGTGTTCATGCATGTAGTATTAATTTATTTGCTTATTAATGTAATTAAGCTTAATAAATTAATTAGAAAATTAAAGTTGCTATTCTAGAGTTAATTAGCCATTCATAATTAGCCTAGAATTGTTCTTGATTAATTTCATGATGGTGAGAATTAATTGGTGTGGTAATTTGAATATTAAAGTATTGAATTTCTTTAATTTAGTATAAATTGCCTAATTTGAGTGATTTATGAAATTAGGGTTCTTAACCCACTCAAATTTTGGGGCTTTTCATATATATGCTTTAATTTGATGTATATTTGATGCATGTAAAACTTGGGATTAATTGGATTTGATTGCAATTAATTAAAATTCCGAGCTGTTTTGTAAATTCCAGAAAAATCTGGGCAGTTGCGCAAATCTGGAAAATTTTTCTGGTTTTGTAGCAAACTTGGAAAAATTATTTTGGGATTAATTTGGAATTAATTAAATATGTAATTGACATATTTAAAACTAAAATAATTAATTTGCAAAAGTTTGGGGTAATTTTGTAATTAAAAGAAATATGATTTCTTAGGTTATATTTCATAATTTAAGTATTGGTTAATTAAATAAATAAGTTTATCTAATTGTTCCAAGAAAAATTTAGAAATCAGAGAAATCGTTTTTCCGCGTTCCGCTGCGCTAACCTTGTAATTCCCAATAAAACCCCAACAAAAATGGTATCAGACCGAGTCTGATTCTGGAACCCCGATATATGATTATGTCTTGAAAATTCAATATTGACTTTAAACTTGACTTTAATGCATGCTTGTACTTATTTAATTTGATTAAATAAATTAATACATCTTTAGCGGAAATCCCTATTTAAAATAAGGTTTATAATCTAATATGTATTTGATGTATATTAATCGGTCCGTCTTGTCAATACCGCTTATCGGTAAATTTTCTACGACTATATTCGAGAACGTGCCAAAGCTGTGAGGATATGGCCGGCAGAAATTTATCTGTACCGGATATATTTGATATTAGGTGAATTCAAGCGAAAGCGAAATCCTGAACGTGCCAAAGCGGTCATGGTTACGTAAGTATCTTGAATTCATCATTGACAAGTTTGACCTTGGTACGCCTCCTTGTGAACGTGCCAAAGCTGTCACAATGAGAAACGACCAAGACCGAAAACCCAGGCGTCACTATTGAGTGATCGACAATGTGTTGTCTACCTAAATGAATATACGTAGGCGAGAACGTGCCAAAGTTGTGAGCTGAAATATATTCATGGGGTCCACCTTTCACTATTATGTTATGATTTGATTATCGCATGTTTTGTATTATGTTTGGGGATTACAGTATTGCATGAAATAGTGGGAGGGACATTTTTAGATTAAAAATCCATGATCTAGTTAATGATTTATGATATATTATGAAACTATTATAATCTTTTATCTGCTTATTTACTAACTGTTGTTTCGCTGTCTATTTGATAGATTTGCGATGGCGGCACCTCCACCCAATCATTTTGCACGTATGCTTGATACGAACAAACTGAAAAGCGCAGAAAACTTTGCGGATTGGGATATGGACTTGAAGATTGTCCTCAATTCCGAGAAACTGGGGTATATTTTGGAAGGTCCATTACCGCTTGCTATATCACCTGATGCATTACCTGAAGAACGTGAGACTTTCCAGCGATGGAATGATGATGATTTAAGGGTTAAATCATTCATCTTGAGTTCTCTTTCTTCTAAGCTTAAGAAGACTTATTGGGAGATGCATGATGCATATAGCATGATGACACAGCTTCGTGAATCGTTCATGAACCAGGAACAAGTCATTGTTCATAAGGTTTCGATGGAATTGTTCCATTCTAAACTTGATGAGGGGCAGGCTGTGAGCCCGCATGTGCTTCACTTGATCGATTTGATCGAGCAGTTAAGGCGATAGAGTTTCCCTCTGAATGAGACTATTGGCCGTAGTGTCATTCTCGGTTCATTCCTGGCTTCATATCGCCAGTTCGTCATGTAATTCAACATGAATGGGATTCACTGTTCTTACCATGAGTTGCATATGATGCTTCTCACAATAGAGGAAGATTTAAGGAAGAGAGTTCCGACTCGCCTTCCGAAACCCACTTCACTTTCCGCTTCTTCCCAATCCAAGTCGAAGGGGAAGAAGTCTAAAGGAAAGAAGAAAAAGGGTTTCAATATTCCTCCGTAGGGTAAGACGGCGAAGCACAAAAGAGCTTCTGAAGACAAGTGCCACCACTGCCAGAAATTCGGGCACTGGAAACGTAACTGCCCTGACTATCTTGCGCAACTCAGGAAGGAAAGAGCATCCACATCAGGTACTTTTATTTTTCCTATTATTGATATCTCTTTGGCTTGTGAAGCTATTACATCAAATTGGATTTTGGATTCTGCTTGTCCTATTCACATTTGCAATACGTTGCAGGTGCTAACGGGAAGTAGACGGCTGAAATCTGGGGAGATGCAGTTGTGGTTCGAGAGTGGCGACTCTCTGGATGCAGTTGCAGTGGGCTTATGTGAGATTCCCTTACCTAGTGGGAGACTTTTGTTGCATGACTGCTATTTTGTGCCAGGATGTGTGGCGAATATTATGTCCCTTTTTGTATTAGATACTGAAGGTTATAATGTAAATATTAAGAATCGTTCTTCATATTTATATGATAGTTGTAATATTCAGATCATTTGTTGTCCAAATGAGCATGATCATTACATATTGCGTACCTCACAAGATATCTTTAATACTGGAATAAATAAACGTAAACAATCTGATATAAATAATACTAAACTTTGACACATGAGGTTAGGTCATATAGGCATGAAACGTCT
This sequence comes from Zanthoxylum bungeanum, assembly GCA_019454045.1. NCBI lineage: Eukaryota > Viridiplantae > Streptophyta > Magnoliopsida > Sapindales > Rutaceae > Zanthoxylum > Zanthoxylum bungeanum. The sequence goes on along the minus strand of SKCR01016354.1, from coordinate 68,787 downwards.
AACCCGATTGTTTAAGAATGGTTTGATACATGATCTCACCATTGAACCTTATCCAACTTCCGAATCTTGTATTCGGGGTAAAATGACCAAAGCCCCATTTTCAGGTGTTGGACACCGAGCTAGTGACTTGTTGGAACTCGTACATTCTGATGTATGTGGTCTCTTAATTCAAACTGCTCACAGAGGCTTTTCTTACTTCGTCACCTTTACCGATGATCTGTCACGGTACAGTTATGTCTATTTGATGAGACATAAATCAGAAACCTTTGAAAAGTTCAAAGAATTCCGAAATGAAGTTGAGAAACAAAACTGGTCAATATATTAAATGCCTACGATCTGATCGAGGCGGTGAATATATGAGTGGAGAGTTCACTGATTATTAAAGGAGAATATGATTCTCGCTCAATACTCCTCCGGTACTCCTCCCGGTACTCCGCAATATAATGGAGTATCTGAGAGAAGAAATCAGACTTTATTAGATATGGTCTGATCGATGTTGAGTTATACAGATTTACCCTATTATTTATGGGGTTATGCTCTTTTAATTGCCGCACATCTTTTGAACAAGATTCCATCCAAGGCTGTTCCTACGACTCCGTATGAGATATGGACCGGTAGGAAACCAAATTGTAGGCATTGCATTTTCTCATGTGAAACCCGATGATGAGTCTCAGTTGAAGGCACTACCTTTTTAGTTAAGAATATTGCGGGAAACGGTCGTCGGAAGGGAATCGGTGTTTCATTAGATTTTTATTCACTTGTTTAGCGTCAGGCTCACTTGTTGGACCTCCGTTTAAAGCACTCTTGGCCCAAACCCACTCACCAAACCAACACAACACCTAGCTTACCAAGACAAAGCCACGCCCACACCCACCTAGGCCCACACCACACGCCCATGGCCTCTAAAATACACCCAAATTAAATTAAATATTAATTAAATTAAATATTAACTAAATAAAATATTAATTAAGTCATTTACCAAATTAAATATGACATAAAATATAATTATACCAAATTAAAATATTGTAACTTCCTAATCTAAAATATTATATACTAAATTAAAGAAAACATTAAATTAAATCATACCTAATTAAGATAAATCACAAATATTATATACCTTGCTTAACCAATATCATGCCTAAACAAGATAAATCAAATATTCAACTTCCTAATTCACCAAAATTTATCCCCCCATCAATCAAATCCTTTCCTTGTTTGACACCAAATCCAATCTATTCATTGTGAGACAAGGGGAAGCCCTAGCCCTTGTCTATATAAACAACCCAAAACCAAAGCCAACCCTCTCTCGAATCTCTCATAATTCACGCCCATACATGCCCAAGAAACCCTAGCACTCCTACGCATACAGCAACAAGATGCAACACAAATAATTCTCTTCATCTCCACCCTCACTTCACCGAAAATACACAACCAGAAACACCATCCCCATTCACGCATACAGCAGACCCTTTCCACCAAAAACAGAAGCCCCTGCACCCCCCTAAAACACGCCTGGATAGCCCCCTAAATCCTTAAAACAATAACAGAAAAAAAAAACTGCACCCCAAGCTTGCTTAAACAACCAAAAAATACAGCCTTTAGACCCCCTAAAAAATGCAAAAACAGTAGCATTAAAGATCTAAAATAGTAAGCAGAAAATACAGAGAAAACAGCAGCAAAATGGAGGTCAAACAGCAAACAAAACAGCAAAGCAGTGAGCTAAGACGCTAAACCAGTGAACCAGAGAAGTTGAGGAGCTTTAACCCTTCCGATCTCCGTGAAACGTAAGTCTGAAAGTCGGCAAAAAAGGTTAGACCTGAGGGTATTTTTCACACTTGTTTTCAGTTTTATCTTTATTATTTATTGAGTTTTGTTCGCATGATTGCTATATTAAAATGCATGTTGTGGCCCTTGAGTAGATAAATATGCATGTATTGTAAAATGATGTATGTTGTGGCCCTTGAATAAAATGAAAAATGTGTCGCCTCTCGTGGTATATAGGATGGAAACCCGGATACAAATTTCATAGCTGATTCCGAATGGACGGTAGTATGATCTGTACTAGGGATATAACTCCACGTACCACTTGAGTAAACGGCGCATATTTTGTTTTATATTGTTTTGATTTGTTTGTCATTCGCTACTTGACTTCCACATGTTATTTGTTTATGCATGATGTGATCGAGCGCATGGGCTTAGTAAGTTGGAATAAAGGTCTACTATTCTGAAGGGTTAAAATCCTTTACCACGATGCTTTGCCGCGCCGATTGAAGTATATTCGGTTGAATGTAAGATGTGTTCAATCAGGTATACGAAGTCCGATATTATTGTCTTTATTTTTATATGCATGATGTGATCGAGCGCATGGGATTAGTAAGTTGGATTAAAGGTCCCCTATTTTGAGGGGTTAAAATCCTTTACCACGATGCTTTGCCGCGCCGATTGATGTATATTCGGTTGAATGTAAGATGTGTTCAATCGGGTATACGAAGTCCGATATTATTGTCTTTATTTTTATTTGCATGATGTGATCGAGCGCATGGGCTTAGTAAGTTGGATTAAAGGTCCCCTATTTTGAGGGGTTAAAATCCTTTACCACGATGTTTTGCCGCGCCTGTTGATGTATATTCGGTTGAATGTAAGATGTGTTCAATCGGGTATACGAAGTCTGATATTATTGTATTTATTTTTATATGCATGATGTGATCGAGCGCATGACCATCAAAGCTTATGATGACAGTAAGCGAGGAGTTGAGGGTACATTTGTAGCAGCGGTCAAGGTTGGTCCTATTGAGGACGAAGTTGAGTTTACAATGCTGGACATCCCAGCCACTTTTGCCTTGTTGTTAGGAAGGCCTTGGTTTCACAAACTTGGGGGCGTGCCTTCCACTTTGCATCAGATGATTAAGTTCCCGTATGAGGGAGAGATTGTTACCATCCGAGCTGAGATAGATAATGTTGTGGCTGCCTTGGAGATACAACCTTTCACGAGGTTTCAGGTGTCAGCAACTTTTGAGGAATGGGTGGATCCTAGGGTGGCTAGGATCATGAAAAAAATGAAGTTTGAACCGGGTGAAGGTTCAAAATTACCAGATTTCAGAGGACAGACTACTCAGAAGGGTTTGGGATACACATCTGATGAAGAAAAGCCGAAGGTTAAAAAGAAAGGGCTGAAATTGATGGAGTACTTTGTGAAGGCTTCAGGGTATCAAGGTGAGCCCGAACCGATAGAAGTTAATGGGATTGTGGTGCCTGGATTTGAGATCTTCCAGGATTTGTTGGGTGAGAAACCGCTGACTAAAGAAGCTGTGGAAGCAGAGAATTGGGAAGAAGAATTGATGAAGTTGGAGAGCCTGACTCTAGGAGAGGACAAAAAGACTGAGGAAAACCTAGTTGCAGAGGAAGAAGTGTCTATAGATGATGAAGACATTTACCTTCCTGATTTGTTTGAATGTACTTCCGCATTATCCAATAATAAAGACATTTATTTTGCTTACTTGCCTGAGTCATTTCCATTTACTCCGCACGAATTAAGCATATTTGATATAAGTTTGGCCAGAACTACTGCATTTAATTTGGGTACACTTGAGAACCCCAAGGAAATTCTGATTGCAAGTGAACTTACCTCCGAAGAGAGGGATAAATTAGAAGAAGTATTGGCCAGATATGCCAAAGTGTTTGCTTGGTCCTATGAGGACATGCCTGGGGTAGACAGAAACATTGCCCAGCACACAATACCAACTTATCCGAATATGAGGCCAGTAAAACATAAACTCTGACAGATGAGACCAGAATGGGCTGAGAAAGTTAGAGATGAAGATAAGAAACAGATAGATGTGGGGTCCTGGAAGTAGTAAAGTATCATGAGTGGTTGGCTAATATAGTGCCAGTGCCGAAGAAAGACGGGAAGGTCAGAATGTGTGTGGACTACATAGATCTCAACAAGGCTTGTCCGAAAGATGATTTTCCTCTGCCGCATATAGATGTTATGGTTGATAGTGCGGCTTTATCTGCTATGTATTCATTTGCAGAAGGGTTTTCAGGTTACAATCAGGTCCTTATGGCTGAGGAAGATAAACACAAGACTGCCTTTGTTACTGAGTGTGGTACTTATTGTTACAAGGTGATGCCGTTTGGGCTCAAGAATGCAGGAGCTACTTATCAGTGGATGGCCACTACAATATTCCACAACTTGATGTACAAAGAGATTGAAGTGTATGTGGATGACATGATGGTGAAATCAAAGACAAGAGTTGGGCATATTGAAGCACTGGAAAGGTTCCTTCAGAGAGTTGAAAAATACAACCTGCGGCTAAATCCCAAGAAATGTGTGTTTGGGGTTACATCAGGAAAATTGCTGGGACATACAGTGGGAATGGGAGGAATAGAGGTAGACTCTGAAAAGATCAAAGCAATCACAGAAATGCCAGCACCGAAGACTGAGAAGGAAGTCAGAGCATTCCTGGGAAGATTCAGTACATCAGTCGGTTCATCGCCAAGTTGACATCAGTGTGTGAGCCTATCTTCAAACTATTGAGGAAAGATCAACCGGTAAAGTGGAATGAGCAGTGTCAAACAGCCTTCGACAAGATCCGAGAGTACTTGGTAAAGCCTCCTGTATTGAAACCTCCGAGACCGGGCAGACCGTTGATATTGTACTTGGCCATAGAATCAGAAGCACTGGGGGCAATGATGGTACAGGCAGATGAGACATGGGTAGAGCATGCAGTTTACTATCTGAGTAAGAAGATGCTCCCATATAAGGCTCGATATCAGGAAGTAGAGAAGATTTGTCTTGTAGTGGTATGGGCTTCCAGAAAATTGCGGCATTACTTCCAGTCTTACAAGATCCAGGTAGTGGCAAAGGAGAATCCTCTGAAATATCTGCATTCAATGCCTTCGCTAGTGGGGAAATTGGGCAGATGGTTAGTATTGCTGACAGAGTTTGACATTGAGTATCTCACCACCAAAGTGGTCAAAGGGAGAGTAGTAGCAGAGTTTCTGGCATTACAACCTGTTGAAGGGGATCAATATAAGTTTGAATTTCCAGATGAAGAGATCCAAGCAATAACAGTTCAGAGATGGAAAATGTATTTTGACGGAGCAGTGAATTACAAGGGAGCCGGAATTGGGATTGTGATAGTGACCCCCAAATGAGAGACCTTGCCTTTGGCCAAAAGGTTTCATTCAGAGTAACCAACAACATGGCCGAGTATGAAGCATGTGCTTTTGGTTTGACTGTATTGATAGCCTTGAAGGCCGAAAGTGTGGAAGTCTACGGAGATTCTATGTTGGTAGTCCAGTAGATGCGAGGAGAATGGGAATTGAAAGAAGAACGGTTGAAACCTTACCTTTTTTACCTCAGAAAGTTGGCACAGGTTATCCCCGATTGTAAGTTTCAGCACTTGCCAAGAGAAGAGAATCAGATGGCAGATGCATTGGCTACACTTACAGCGACTTGGGAAAACCCAGAAAAGTTAGTGATGAGACTTTTGATACTGAAAACAGCAAGAAGACTTGTTTATGAGATAGAGAGAATTCTGGAAATAGAGGTCGATGACGGTAAACCTTGGTATTATTACATTCAGAGGTATCTGGAACATTGGGAACTCCCAGAGGGAGCAGGCAGAAAAGACATAATAGCCATTCAGAAGTTAGCTTCCCAGTATGTGATTTTGAAAGGGGAATTGTACAAGAGGCAAGCAAACGGTATTCAGTTGAAGTGTTTGAGAAAAAAAGAAGCTCATCATGTAATGGAAGAAGTACACGCCGGGGTATGTTGTCCGCACATGAACGGGTTAAATCTGTCCCGCAAGATAGTGAGACAAGGTTTTTATTGATCAACCATGGAAACAAACTGCGCGAAGATGGTAAAGGACTGTCATGATTGTCAAGCACACGGTAATTTGAATCACTTGCCGCACATAGAGTTGCATGGGTTGTCAGAGCCGTGGCCTTTCTTAGCATGGGGAATTGATATGATTGGAGAAATTCGACCGAATGCATCGAATGGGCATCGCTTCATAGTAGTGGCAGTAGATTACTTCTCGAAGTGGGTGGAAGCCGAATCATTCTGCAATGTTATAGCAAAACAGATGGCAAAGTTTATAGCTCGGAACCTCATTTATCGGTATGGTGTGCCGCATCATATAGTGACAGATGGAGTTCAGTTTCAATGAGAGACGAAGACAATGTTACAGAAATACGGGATAGGCCACCACAAGTCATCACCGTACAGACCGCAGGCAAATGGGGAAGTTGAGGCAGCCAACAAGACTATAAAGATGATTTTAGCCAAGATGACAGAGAACTGCAGAGATTGGGCCGAGAAACTACCATATGCTTTGTGGGGGGTACATAACATCAGTAAGAACAGCAACATGGGCCACACCTTACTCTTTGGTCTATGGAATGGAAGCAGTATTGCCAGTAGAAGTGGAAATACAGTCTATGAGGGTATTAGCAGATGCAGAATCACCAGAACAAGAGTGGGCCGCACAGAGGTTTGATCAGTTAGCACTGCTGGATGAGAAGAGAACGAAGTCTTTGTATCACATGCAGTTGTATCAGAAGAGACTAGCCCGAGCATTCAACAAGAAAGTACGCCCCACCAAGATCAGAAAAAGGTGATTTGGTACTTAAGAAATCAAAGCCGTCGACGACAGATCCAAGAGGAAAGTTCAGACCTAACTGGGAAGGGTCTTACATAGTGCAAAAAGTAATGGGAAATTGAGCAGTGAGGCTATTAGACTTGGAAGGGAACGAGTTCACCGAGCCGATCAACGTAGACAGATTGAAGCAGTACTTTGCCTGAGGGGGAGAAGACTGAGCAGTCACCAGGGAAATTGGCAGAAGACCTAACCCAACGGAATAAGAAAATCATTCATGCATACACGTAACATTGCATTCTCTTCGTGTTTGTTTTTGTTTTGTGTTCGCAGGTTCGAAGAAAGGAGAAAATGACAGAAATGAGCCAAGCAGCGTCAGCGCAGCTTCAGTTTTGGGGATAAGTCCCAGGAGGCGAGGCCCATATCGACTTGGGGGCGAGGCCCCACACCATGTCAGTTCGGGACGAGGCCCATATCAGCTTGGGGGCGAGGCCCCACATCATTTCAGCTTGGGGGCGAGGCCCATATCAGCTTGAGGGCGAGGCCCACATCGTCAGCAGTTTTGGGATGCGTCCCAGGGTTGGGGTGCCCCTGTTGTCAGTTGCAGTTTCGGGATGCGTCCCAGGGTCGAGGGCCCACTGCATCATCAGTTGTAGTTCCGAGATGCGTCCCAGGGTCGAGGGCCCACTACATCATCTGTTTGAGGGCGAGGCCCTCATTTCCAGCGGTATCGGGATGCGTCCCAGGGTCGAGGTGCCCCGTTGTCGGTTGTAGTTATTGGGATGCGTCCCAAGATCGAGGTCCATGCAGCACCAACTCAGCTCGAGGCAGCAGACGAGCCAGGTAAGTGAAAATACATTGCATAACTTTGAACTGCAGCACCAACTCAGCTCGAGGCAGCAGACGAGCCAGGTAAGTGAAAATGCATTGCATAACTTTGATAGGATTGTTCAAAGTCACACACTGCACAAGTCCCATCAAAGTGGGGGAGACTATAGGCATTGCATTTTTTCATGTGAAACCCGATGATGAGTCTCAGTTGGAGGCACTACCTTTTTAGTTAAGGATATTGCGGGAAACGGTCGTCGGAAGGGAATCTGTGTTTCATTAGATTTTTATTCACTTGTTTAGCGTCAGGCTCACTTGTTGGACCTCCGTTTAAAGCACTCTTGGCCCAAACCCACTCACTAAACCAACACAACACCTAACTTACCAATACAAAGCCCACGCCCACACCCACCTAGGCCCACACGCCCATGGCCTCTAAAATACACCCAAATTAAATTAAATATTAACTAAATAAAATATTAATTAAGTCATTTACCAAAATAAATATGACATAAAATATAATTATACCAAATTAAAATATTGTAACTTCCCAATCCAAAATATTATATACTAAATTAAAGAAAACATTAAATTAAATCATACCTAAATAAGATAAATCACAAATATTATATACCTTGCTTAACCAATATCATGCCTAAACAAGATAAATCAAATATTCAACCTTCCTAATTCACCAAAATTTATCCCCGCATCAATCAAATCCTTTCCTTGTTTGACACCAAATCCAATCTATTCATTGTGAGACAAGGGGAAGCCCTAGCCCTTGTCTATATAAACAACCCAAAACCAAAGCCAACCCTCTCTCGAATCTCTCACAATTCACGCCCATACATGCCCAAGAAACCCTAGCACTCCTACGCATACAGCAACAAGAAGCAACACAAATAATTCTCTTCATCACCACCCTCACTTCACCGAAAATACACAACCAGAAACAGCATCCCCATTCACGCATACAGCAGACCCTTTCCACCAAAAACAGTAGCCCTGCACCCCCCTAAAACACGCCTGGACAGCCCCCTAAATCCTTAAAACAATAACAGAAAAAAACTGCACCCCAAGTCTCCTTAAACAACCGAAAAATACAGCCTTTAGACCCCCTAAAAAAATGCAAAAACAGTAGCTTTAAAGACCTGAAACAGTATGCAGAAAATATAGAGAAAACAGCAGCAAAACGGAGGTCAAACAGCAAGTAAAACAGCAAAGCAGTGAGCTAAGACGCTAAACCAGTGAATCGGAGAAGTTGAGGAACTTTAACCCTTCCGATCTCCGTGAAACGTAAGTCTGAAAGTCGGCAAAAAAGGTTAGACCTGAGGGTATTTTTCACACTTGTTTTCAGTTTTATCTTTATTATTTATTGAGTTTTGTTCGCATGATTGCTATGTTAAAATGCATGTTGTGGCCCTTGAGTAGATAAATATGCATTTATTGTAAAATGATGTATGTTGTGGCCCTTGAATAAAATGAAAAATATGTCACCTCTCGTGGTATATAGGATGGAAACCTGGACATAAATTTCATAGCCGATTCCGAATGGATGGTAGTATGATCTGTACTCGGGATACAACTTCACGTACCACTTGAGAAAATAGTGCATATTTTGTTTTATGTTGTTTTGATTTGTTTGTCATTCGCTACTTGACTTCCGCGTGTTATTTATTTATGCATGATGTGATCGAGCACATGGGCTTAGTAACCATGATGCTTTTCCGCGCCGATTGATGTATATTCGGTTGAATGTAAGATGTGTTCAATCGGGTATACGAAGTCCGATATTATTGTCTTTATTTTTATATGCATGTTGTGATCGAGCGCATGGGCTTAGTAAGTTGGATTAAAGGTCCCATATTTTGAGGGGTTAAAATCCTTTACCATGATGCTTTTCCGTGCCGGTTGATGTATATTCGGTTGAATGTTAGATGTGTTCAATCGGGTAAACGAAGTCCGATATTATTGTCTTTATTTTTATATGCATGATGTGATCGAGCGCATGGGCTTAGTGAGTTGGATTAAAGCTCCCCTATTTTGAGGGGTAAAATCCTTTACCACGATGCTTTACCGTGCCGGTTGATGTATATTCAGTTGAATGTAAGATGTGTTCAATCGGGTATACGAAGTCCGATATTATTGTCTTTATTTTTATATGCGTGATGTGATCGAGCGCATGGGCTTAGTAAGTTGGATTAAAGGTCCCCTAATTTGAGGGGTTAAAATCCTTTACCACGATGCTTTACCGCGCTGGTTGATGTATATTCGGTTGAATGTAAGATGTGTTCAATCGGGTATACGAAGTCCGATACTATTGTCTTTATTTTTATATGCATTATGTGATCGAGCGCATGGGTTTAGTAAGTTGGATTAAAGGTCCCCAGTTTTGAGGGGTTAAAACCATTTACCACGATGCTTTGCCGCACCGTTTGATGTATATTCGGTTGAATGTAAGATGTGTTCAATCGGGTCTACGAAGTCCGATATCATTGTCTTTACTTTTTATATATGTATTGTGTTGATTGCGCATGGGCTTAGTAAGTGCGATTAAAGGTCCTCTATTTTGAAAGGTTAAAATCCTTTACCACGATGCTTTGCCGCGCTTTTAGCCCGTTATTATTTATTAGATGTCATCTATTCATCCGTTCATGTATGTGTCATGTTGTTAACTACATTTTGGAGGTCACTGCTGTAACCCCGTTCGAACGCGTTTTAGAACGCCACATGAACGCATGTTTTCTGTCTGGTCATGTTCGAACGCGTTATCAAACACTATACGAATGTGAACCTTCTGTTTACCGTTCGAACGCGTATACGAACGCCGCACGAACGCCCATGGTAAACAGGTCCTCCTGCATCACATCACGACATGTCTATCTTAGCATATAGTTATCTCTTTTTTCTTAGCATATAGTTATCTCTTTTTTTACCTTATACATTTGTATTACCTCTTTAGTTAGCTATTTCTATTATGCGCTTAAATGTATTTCCTTAATATGCATGCTTGTAAGAATGTTATTTGTTTGCGCTTCTATGTCTACCAATGTGAAATTATATGCTTTCTGTATGTCAATTTATCTTCATGCATGAATTCGGACATAGATTATATGCGAATAGGTTGTATGCAAATATGAAAATGTGTTATATGTAAACTTAGATATGAGCTTTGTACCTATGCATGCAAATTTAGGAGTAAATTATCCTTGGAAATATGTTGCTTAGGCTTGGTAAGATTATTGCACAAATCATTTTATTACAAGTGGCATAAGTAAGGGACCATTCCGAACCCAACGGTTTGAGGTCTTCCCTTGCGAGGGGTGAGTGCATCCTTAAATCTTTGTCCCGGTTCACACCGGGTGGCGACTCCATTATTCTCCGGTTTAGTCCCCCGCGGACTACTCCGTACTCCCAACCGGTCCGCGAGCCCGGGACAACATGCGTCGCCCAGTTTGTGTTCCCACACAAATCTTAGTTATATTAAGATTTGGGGGTGTCCTGCTTATGTCAGGATGGCTCAGCAAGATAAGCTTTTGCCTCGAGGGCAGAAGTTTAGGTTTGTTGTATATCCTTCAAATACGAAAGGATATTTATTCTATGATACCGAGCATCGAAATGTGTTCGTAACTCGCTTCGCAAAATTTCTAGAAATAGAATTTTTGGCTGAAGGTGGTGATCATAGACAGGTTGAACTTGATGAAGTACAACCTGGAATCAACGAACTAATGGAGGAACCTATTGTTCAAGAAGATGGAGAACCTTCAACACACACACTCCGTAGGTCACAAAAGGTATCTAGACCTCATGAACGCTTGTATTTGATACAAGAAAAGAGCCTCGATGTTCTCTTATTAGAAGAGACTGACCCTTTTACCTATAGAGAATCGATGTTTGACATCGACTCTGTGAAGTGGCAAGACGCCATGAAATCCGAGATGGACTCAATGTATGAGAATCAAGTTTGGAACTTGGTTCCGCTTCTCGAAGGAATTGTTCCTATCGGTTGTAAATGGATTTACAAAAGGAAGTGAGGGCCCAATGGAAAGGTTGAAACCTTTAAGGCCCGACTGGTAGCTAAAGGTTACTCGCAGCGACCTGGAGTCGACTACGTTGAAACTTTTTCTCCAGTAGCCATGCTAAAGTCCATCATGATTTTATTATCAATTGCCGCATATCATGATTACGAGATTTGGCAAATGGATGTCAAAACGGCTTTTCTAAATGGATTTCTTGATGAAGAAATCTATATGGAACAACCGAAAGGTTTTGCATCCTGCGAGAACTCGGGCATGGTATGTAAGCTGAAGAAGTCCATTTATGGACTTAAACAGGCTTCACAAAGTTAGAATCTTCGATTCGACGAGATAATCAAATTGTCTGGGTTTCTCAAGAATTCGGAAGAATCCTGTGTGTATTAGAAGGCCAGTGGGAGTATGGTGGTATTTTTAATTCTCTATGTTGATGACATCCTTATCATTGGGAATGATATTGGGATGATGCAAGGCGTCAAAGCTTACCTCTGTAAGAATTTCTCCATGAAGGACTTGGGTGAAGCTTCTTATGTCTTGGGCATAAAACTCTATAGAGATAGAGAAAGGAAGCTTATTGGGTTATCCCAATCAACGTACATTGATAAGATCTTAGAACGGTATAATTTTGTTAATTGTAAGACAGCAAATATACTGTTCAGACATGGCTTACATCTTTCGAAGAAGATGTGTCCGCAAACAGAAGATGAGAAGATTAGAATGTCTAATCAACCTTATGCTTCGTGTTTGGGCAGCATCATGTATGCCATGTTATGTACTAGGCCTGATATCAGCTTCGCAGTTAGTGTGACGAGCAGATATCAGTCCAGTCCAGAAAATGACCATTGGATGGCCATTAAACATATCCTCAAGTATCTTGAAGGTACCAAGGATAAGTTTATTATTTATGGAGGAAACGAACTACAAGTTAATGGGTATACGGATTCCTATTTCCAATCGGATCCTGATGATAGAAAATCTACATCAGGATTCGTGTTTACCCTTAACGGTGGTGCAGTTTGTTGGAAGAGTTCCAAACAGGGGTCAACTGCTGATTCCACCATAGAGGCAGAATATATTGCAGCTTCAGAAGCTGCAAAGGAAGCTGTATGGGTTATGAACTTTATCACAGAATTGGGAGTAGTCCCAAGTATCGAGAATCCGATTCCGTTATACTGTGATAATACTGGAGCCATTGCACAAACAAAGGAACCAAGGGCACATCAGAAGTCGAAGCTTGTGGAACGAAAGTACCACATCATTCGAGAGATTGTGTCGCGAGGGGACATTGTCATGTGCAAGGTACCGAGTGAAGATAATGTAGCAGACCCGCTTACGAAGGCCATACCTCCGAAGTTATTTGATAAACATGTGGAGTCGATGGGTATTAAATACAATCGATATTGGCACTAGAGCAAGTGGGAGATTTTGTTAGGGTTGGTGCTCCGAGCGCCAATTTTATTATGTATTTCTATGTAAATACTAATGTAACGTTTTATTATGAATAAAATTAACAGTTTCTTTTATATAACTTCTTCTTTAATATGGTAAAGACGTAACCGACCTTAGAATGATTAGTTATGATACTGTTGCAAAAGCGTCGCAACTGACATTGAGTTGTATCATGACATTGTCATTCTTAGATAGTTCCCGGTCAAGGTTTACACTACTTGGTCAGTAAAGTAAACCCGTAGAGACTGGTACATGTCGTATATTGGAATCTTGGATTCCGATGGTTTCTCAGTGAACCATGAGTCTTGGAGACTCGTATAGACGTGTAGGTGTTTATAGCGGATAAACACTGAATGACTCACCGAAGATTCTTAATGGATGGTACACCAACGTCAATAAGAATCTTCTCGGGTTGAGTGAGCATAGTGATTCTTTGATTTGAGATACCACTGTGGATATCTGAGTTATCCTCCACACTTAGATGGCAGTCACGTCACCGATCCATTTAGATCAGACCTCCGCCTGTTCGTTGGGTGTGGACTGATGCTCAGGATATCCTGTGTGTATCAAGATAGGATCCGTCAGCTCTGTGTACAGAGTATAGATATTCAATATGGTATTAGCAATATGTTAAATCCATGGGCCTGTGGTACACTTTAGAATTAGTTCTAAGTGTTATTTGAGGGATTGTTAATAAAAACGTCGACGTGATTATATCTATAGAGATTTGACGTTTGTATTTGTATCTCTGGATTAATCTGGATACCTGTGATAGAGGGATTATACGTATGCAGTGACCTCGACCTGTATGATTCAGTGAGTTTATCCGTGTTCGTCATAATTTACGGGTGAGTGAATTATGGACACGTAATTTGATTTCTTGACGGATATGCCTGAATCTAGAGAGTCTCACTAATGAAATTTACTCGTAGAGCACTAGGGCAACTGTTATAAATAATACTGATTATTTATAACTCGTTTAATGGTTAAACAGAAAATACATGCAATCGGGACCTAGCGGTCATTTCCAATATTGATGTGTATTTTATTTAATACTTGATTTTATTAAATACACATTAATAAAATATCAAATTGTGATATTTGAATTATATCATTAATATATGTATTTGAGATATTTATTGTAAATATAATATATATATTTAAGATATTTAAATTTATTAATTAATTATTTAATTGTTAAATAATTAAATTATTTATAAAATAAATATCTTAAGTAATGATATCAACTTTATCTGTTTGGAAATGGCAAATTATCATTGGCACACATTTTAGTTAACTTTATTAAAGGTAAAAGTTATCTTTAATTTTGTTAAATTGTGGACCAATTACTTTTGATCAAAAACTAATTAATTGTTGATTATTTTTTTGGCAAAATAAAAAAAAAAACGGCAGTGTTGGAAATTTTACAAAATTGGTTTTGTTTCAATTTTTTCCAACATTCACGCAAGATCAACAAATTAGAAAGAAAGAATTGAGAGCATTTTTGGTGAGAAAATAAAAGAAAGAAAAACAAAGGCAAAAAGCTTGATTTGTAAGTTCTTTTCACATTTCTTCCTACATGAAAAATGATTCAAAAATTCTTAGCTTCAATTGTGTTGTTAAGAACATGCCTCTACTCTTTTAGTTTGTAATTAAATTTGTTGGATTCTTGTTGGATGTGTTCATGCATGTAGAATTAATTTATTTGCTTATTAATGTAATTAAGCTTAATAAATTAATTAGAAAATTAAAGTTGCTATTATAGAGTTAATTAGCCATTCATAATTAGCCTAGAATTATTCTTGATTAATTTCATGATGGTGAGAATTAATTGGTGTGGTAATTTGAATATTAAAGTATTGAATTTCTTTAATTTAGTATAAATTGCCAAATTTGAGTGATTTATGAAATTAGGGTTCTTAACCCACTCAAATTTTGGGGCTTTTCATATATATGCTTTAATTTGATGTATATTTGATGCATGTAAAATTTGAGATTAATTGGATTTGATCTTGATGTGTTTTGAACAAATTGGGCCAAATTGCAATTAATTAAAATTCCGGGCTGTTTTGTAAATTCCAGAAAAATCTGGGCAGTGGCGCAAATCTGGAAAATTTTTCTGGTTTTGCAGCAAACTTGGAAAATTTATTTTGGGATTAATTTGGAATTAATTAAATATGTAATTGACATATTTAAAACTAATAATTAATTTACAAAAATTTGGGGTAATTTTGTAATTAAAAGAAATATGATTTCTTAGGTTATATTTCATAATTTAAGTATTGGTTAATTAAAAATAATTTTATCTAATTATTCCAAGAAAAATTTAGAAATCGGAGAAATCGTTTTTCCGCGTTCCGCTGCGCTAACCTTGTAATTCTCAATAAAAACCCCAACACATACTAACAACCAAAATATGTTATCTTCATCAAGATACTTATTATGAAATTAATGAGCTATAAATTTATAAAAATTCATTAAATTGACCAATCTTACTCTATATAAGGTTTAATTTCCTCACAATTCAGCAAAATATATGTACGAGCTGCATGATATTCTTTATCATCTATAAAGAATCTAGATCTCTCTCTGCGATATGATCTTCCCGAATTTCTGAAAATTGAGATAATCCCTTCATGTTCTTCCCCTTCACCCCCACATGTATCATCGTTCCGTGGAACTTTCCTATGTCTAGTGTAAACATGTGGCTGAAAGTAATGCGCACAAAATGATGAAGCCTCTTCAACCAAATATGTATTACATATTGAACCTTCGACTTTAGCTTTATTGGTGACATTATTTTTCAGTCGACGAAGATACCTCTCAAACGGATACATCCATCTATATTGTACAGGACCTGCTATCCTTGCTTCATAAGCCAAGTGGATCGGAAGATGTTCCATTGAGTCGAAGAAACTTGGAGGGAATATACGTTCAAGCTTACATATAATGACAGGAATGTCTTTCTCTAGCCGCTCCATTTCGTTTTCAGTAATGACAGTACAAGTAAGATCCTTGAAATAAAATGCTCAATTCTGTCAAAGCCTGCAACACATTTACTAGAAGTAATTCACAGAATGCCATGGGTATTAACCTTTGCATAAACACATGACAATCATGGCTTTTCATTCCATACAGCTTGAGTTTTTTCATGTCAACACATCTTCCCATATTAGATGCATATCCGTCAGGAAATCGGAGTTCTTTCAACCATTTACATAATGCTTCTTTTGTAGCCTTATTCAACATGTAACAAGCTTCAGGATACACAAATTTGCCATTTTTTTCAATCCGATGCAACTCCGGACGTGAACAGAACTCCTTCAAGTCTTCTCTAGACTTGGCATTATCTTTTGTTTTCCCTTCCACATTCATGACAGTGTTGAAAATATTATCAAAGAAATTCTTCTCAATGTGCATGACATCTAAATTATGTCGAATTAGTAATGTTTTCCAATAAGGCAAATCCCAAAAAATGCTTCGTTTCTTCCAACCACACCTGCAGTTCCTAACTATTCGAGCATTATTATGATCAGCATCAAGTTCTGTAACCTTTTTCAATCCATATCCTTCAATCTGCTCTAAGATCTCAAAACCCGACTTCAAAGGTTGTGCCACTTTATGACCCATAGCGTCACTATTTGTACAGATCACGGTGTTGTTGTACAAATTAACTATGTGACAAAGGAGATTACACTCTTATCATTTGTGATTAGATTACCAAGATATATATATAAATGATAGGAGGTCCCTGTGATTTGTTCCTGGATTAAGAATGATATGAGACAGTATCAGTCCACGAAGGATAAATCATTAAATATCCCTAGTCAGAGTATTATCGAGATTGGACATCGATAAATACGTAAAAGACTAGTATTACACTTGTGCGCGTTGTGAGGGCACAACGACATAGTTCTCATATATTTGGGTATAGGATACTCATGCAAGTGTAATAGGAGGCTGTGTTTTACCGATGGTACGGGAAACAGCTTCGCTCTGGATAGACCCCATCAGAATTCCATTTGTAGTTTGACTATGTGTCTATGGAAGTCCGAAATCAGGGTAGGTGTATTTGGTCTTAACCTGAGACTTGCACCGCTAATACTTGCGACAATCAATATACTTTGGTTTTGGTCGTCCATGGCTTTAACCGGTTTCTGTGTACGCCTCTTCTGGATATATCGAGAATCGTAGTGTGTTGGGTGTGATGTCAAGACGGAAGTATCACTCCAGTCATATGGAGTTGATGATCGCGCAGGGATACAGAACTGGTTCTCTAAAAAGGTTGCAACCGTCTGGATAATATGACTTGGTCATGATTATCCGATATTAAAGAGACTAGTTGCTCGTCATCCGATATATGCTTCGTACGGGGCAGACACTGTACCAGCCCCAGGCCTTGCATGTGATCATCCGATACTGGATCGAAATACGCAATACTACGTATACTACGCCTGATATAGATCCTTTATTCCTGTAAGGATATTTATGGAGAATTGGGTAGGCATGGCGCTTTGCTAGAAGCCAACCTTGTCTTGTAAATCGGTGTAAACGTAGTACTAGGTACTCACGTGTTCGGATAGTCCGACGACCGAAGTTACTGCCAACATATCCGGGGATCTCATGGGTCGCTTCCCAAAGATTCACCGATGACGTATGACTCGCACCTTTAATTAATCTGGGATTAATAATCTGAGAGAGAAAATTAATCTGGGATTAATTGCGGAGATATTTTATCTGGGATAAAATATCAATTAAAGAGAGATAACGATTAATTTGGAATTAATCGATAAAATTAATATATTCGATATATTAAACGAAATTGGATTTCGACGCGGAATTAAAATTAGATTTTAATTCGGGCGAACGAGTAAATTTAGAATTAATTCGTTAGCGACGTGAATAGTAATTATGCTAGGCATGATGTATTTTATTAAATTAGATTTAATTACGTCACAACGGAAAATTCGTTAATTTGGAATTAGCAAACCCGAGCCCGGGATTGTTTGCGAGCGCATTCGCATTTCGAATTCGAGTGCGGCACGTAAATCACTTCAAGCGTCAAATCGATAGTCGCATCTAGCGTCACATCATCCATCAATCAAGTGATAGATGTCTTTCACTTCGAGTGATTGACGCCAGTCACTATTCATTGATTGATGGAGTTGATGTTGGTGGTTGGAGCCTTAAAGGCTTGACTTTTGGAAAGAGAAAAGAAGTAATTAATTTTGGAATTGATTAAGTGTATTCGATACACTTTTCTCACCAACCAACACCATCTCTCTCATTCTCCTCTCTTCTCTCCTCTCACGCCCATGGTGGGCAGTTCATGCTTCTGTTTTCTGCCCAGAAAATCGAGAGCAATGGGAAGCCAAAGGTCATGATTTTGTGGCAAAATCAAGAGTGCTAGCACACTATGGGATCATGCGAAGGTGATAGGGAAGTCCACCCATGAGCCGGGAATCATTTGACGAAGCTTGGAGCTTGGATTCTTGAAGATTGATGGGCGAAAATGGAGCAGTCCAGAAGCTCAATGCCGAATGCACAAGAGCAGAAAATGGAATTTTTGTTGCCTCCCGCGTCGCTCAACTGATCGATGTGAGTATTCCGCGACTCCGTGATGTATTCACATGTTTATTTCTTGCTTTGTATTCGATCCTCGGGACTTAGAGATCTCCAACAGGTGTTAATCTAACTTCTTCTAGGTTTTTTCATGGAAAAGACCAAACAAGCACTTTAATGTCATTAGATGCAACTGCCACTCCAATGAAGAAAATGCTCAATATACTTCAATCTTTGTTTTTAAGATTGCATTATGGTGATGATTTTCATATTAGAAACGATCCAGTCACTGTTAGTGATCAAGAACTCAATGACCTTGGCGAATTGAATGACGTTGCTGAGGACAAGGCCCTCGGTGAGAAGAACAAGATGACTATTACAAATAACAATAGCTTGGAGGGGATTAAAAAGGTTCAAGATGGCGTAAAAAGATGGCGTAAACACACACGTATAACGCAAGCGTACGTATCGTTCAAGTAGTATAAAAATATCGATCTCACGAGGACTTAATATCTAATATATAATTTTATGAGGTCAAATGATTACTAGTATCTAACAGGTTGTTTGATTGATTTGAAATGGTGACGATTCTAAATTTAAAAACAAGTAAATAAAATTTGTTCGAAAGTAGGTTTTAAGAAAATTCAATATTAAAAACTATCTATGGTTGTGATTCTTCCAAATCATTTTAAGATGAAGTGGTTATCTTAAAGTTGGGTAATATATTGATTTATTAACCTGGAACACTAAATTATGTGTAAGCCTCTGTCGATGGTCAGACACAAATACCCAGTTTAACCCAATTGAACCATATGTCTATGTCAACCAAATTATCTGGATTCATTAAGTTTAAGTTCCAATTATGGCTACCCCCGCCCGACATGTATATTCCTATCCTGTAAGGAAATCTATTAAAGGGTTATCTATCCTCAAGGAAGATCGTGGGCTATAGAGTCTAAGGCTGAAACCTAAAATCCTATGTCTAGCATTTTAGATTTACCAGATCAATTTTATTAATGGCCAGTTAATGAAAAAGCATTAAGATTAAGACTCAATAAATAAATCTTTATATTACCCAAGTTATAATCTAACCCCTTATAAAACGGTGATATTAAAAGTCATCATAACCCCAGATAACTAACTTAGTTACAACACATAACTGGGCTAGTAAAAACTTGAAAATAAAGACTATAAAAAAAAATGCGGTAAAGTAAATACTGAAAAGTAAATTACAATAAATAAAATGCTAAGGTAAAAGGAATTACTTTTACTACTACTAATTTAGATATCTCCCATAAAATAATATATAAACTTGTGATTATTTACCAACTAGCCATATAGGCGGTAACCTGATTAAGTCAAATTAAGTCCAACCAGCCATAAAGGCGGAACCAAATTTAATTACCAACCGACCAATCTGGCGATCATTTATTAGTCAGGTTTAAACAGATTAAAATTGAATTACCAACCGACCAATTTGGCGGTATCCTTTTTAAGTCAATATTTTAAATAGTGAATATATTATTTTTTTAAGGGAGATTAATCTAAATAGTAGAGTAAAAGAATTACCTTTCACCTAGCTGGGGAAGTTACCTCCTCATGGTAAATGGTAAAAACTGTAAAAAGTAAAAATTAAATTACTATTATTACAAAACGTAATTAAAATTAATTACAAAACTAAAAACTAAAAAAAAAAAAAAATTAAAAGAAAGTAGAGAGAAACTCTCTCTTTACATCAAAGAGATGAGAGAGAGTGGTGCAGCTGAAACTAAACTGAAATTCGAGCTGAATTTATAGGCCTCGGTAGGCATCCGGCGTCGCGACGCTGAGCCTTTGGCGTCGCTACGCCAACTTCTGTCGACGTGGCACGCTCTGGTTCGTCGGTTGCAGATTCTGGATAAGCTGATAAGGTGACACGTGGCGAGGTGGTTGGGCTTCAATTATTGTGACACGTGGCGGCTTCTGATTGGTCGATGAGATTCTTATCCGCCACGTGTCAGATAAGGATTAGATACTCAATGATTGATTCTGACGTGGCGACACATGGGAAAGAGACTGTCGGCACCGTAGGATTGCGACACGTGGCACTTCCTGATTGGCTGATGATGACGTGGCGGTGAGGTGGCAGTTTGACTTGGTCAACCTGGTGATGTGGCTGATGACGTGGAGTGACACGTGGCGATGATGACTGTCGGCACCGTAGGATGCTGACACGTGGCACGACGTATTTTAGCAGATCAGCTGTGATGGTGACACCTGTCACGGCGCACGTTAGCAAAGTCAAATTTTTCTCAGATTCTGATTTGTGGACCCGGCGCACGTTAGCACTGTTCGGCGCATGTTAGGCGTCGGACGCTGAAGGTCTTGGCGTCGCGACGCGGGTAATTTACCAAAATGCCATTTTCGTCCAATTTTCACTGTTTTGGCCCAAATCACCTCCAGAATGTCCTGAAACTTTATTTATCTACAAAATAACACAAAACACATCAAATATTCACATACTCAAGAAACTATACAAAATATTAGGTTAAATGAGTGGGAAATAGTGATAGATTTACCACTCATCACACCCCCAAAACTAACATTTTGCTAGTCCTCGAGCAAAACACAGAATAAAATAACATAAAAATAAAATTTAACTAAGCCACTTTCGTAGGGATCACGGTTGCATTTAGCGTATGCAACAAGCCTTTAAACCCCTAGGTGTCCCTAGTGGACGAGTTGTAGTCTCGTGAGGGTTTACAGCAATGATACCCACAAACATTTTACAAAAGTAAAAAGGTAGTGAAAACTAATGCACAAAAAAGCAAAAAGACAAGCGAAAAGAGAATAAAGATGTTAGTGACTAATCAGGTGAAACTTCTACTCCAAGTTACTAGTTGTTTTGTTTTATTCTAAATTACTGAATAAGTAAATTCTCCGATTATTTTACCATTCTTCATATACATAGCCAACAAAATATTAAACAACTCATTTTTGCCCACAACAGTCATAAGTGCAGTTGATAAGAGAGTAATATTTTTGTCCTAAAGTTCTATCAGATTTCACACCTTTTTTGTAGCAATGGAATAATTTTTCTCATTTTTCTGATTTTTTCTTTGATTTTTTTTCTATTTTTTTTTTATATACAATACCTTCCGTCTATGTAGCGAGTGTTGGGGTCGGTGACTCCCAAACCAGTTGGCTTTAGGGCACCAGGTGTTAAGACACCCCTACGGACTTAATTACTCAGACTTCAGATATATATATTTTTGCAGCATCTTTGATCCATGTAACGAGCTTTGGGCCAGTGACTCCCAAACCAGTTGGCTTTAGGGCACTAGGTGTTAAAACACCCTTACAGACTTAATAACTCGGATCTCAGAATTTTTTTTTTTTACTCCATTGCTTTTTGAGATGTTCCTCCAATTAAACTAGAGCACTGAATATTACAAACTTTTCAATTTTAGCTCATGTCCGTATGTTACTATATATGTTGATAATACCTGTCAACTGAGCATATGAAGATCCATTTTAGTCAGTTTTAATGGAGAATTCACAAATTAAATAATTCAAAATGAAATAAACAAAAATTAACTTTTTGTTTCGAAATAGGTTTGAGATACGTCTCAGGAGTGGAAACTCCTTACTCAGCTATCTCTTACCAATTTCACCTTTTTAGTCAAATAAAAATGCAAAATATTTTTGTAATTTTTGAAATTTTTCAATTTTTTTGTATTTTTCGAAAAATTTTGGACTAAAATAAAAACAACACACAAACTAAAACAAGGTACTGATCAACTAATTCCCTCCCCCAAACCTAAATGAGACATTGTCCCCAATGTCTTAAACAGTAAAAGGAGAGTTAAGAAGGTCGTACCTGGTTAGCTGAAATCTACAGGAAATTAAAGGTTAAGATCCAGATTAATCCGACGCCTCTTACCACGATCGTCCTCGGACCAATTTATCTTTGAAAGGATAGGGTCAACTTGTGGTTCATAGGCTATGAGTTGGTCTATTAGATCCGGAGCAGTTCTGGCAGTGAAGAAGAGTTCTTTTAAGGTTTTGACACGAACCCATTTCTCCGAGCATCATCAAGAAACACACAAAGAAAATCATAAAATCCATCAACGTTAAACAGTCCAAATGGTTTCTGGTGTATGTTCAAGTTCGCCCAAGATAGCACTATAAAAATTTCCTCCAATGTACCCAAGCCACCTGGCAAAACAATAAAAGCATCAGCACGGTTAATCATTTCTACCAGTCGTTCAGACATACCTGGCACGATCAGTTCATCTCCGTTTGATGATCCAATAAGATTTGCTTCTGCCAAGGGTTTTGGGATGATTCCCAAAACGTGACTGCCTCCTTCCTGTACAGCCTTTGAAACGATCCCCATAAGTCCAAGATTTCCTCCGCCATATATAAGTGCATATTCCTTGCAGCTAAGACTCGACCCAATTCCTGTGCTGCTTCTACGTATTGTGGTTTAGTACCAACACTACTACCGCAAAACACACAGATGTTTTCAACTCGTCTTCTTGAAGTGGCTTCCATTTTTTTGTATGTATTTCTTTCTCAACTCTGGATGCCTTCAAAGTGCAATGACGGGCTGAATTTATAGTACCTGAAAAGGGTGAGTAAAAATAGCACAAGTATCTTCCAGAGGACGATTAGTAGCGAATTAATATCGTGATAGTCAAAAGGTCTGGATCCTGTCGGAGAAAATTAAAAGAAAACAAAAAACAAATCACAATTATTAAGAAAAGACAAAGAGATATAATATTTACAAGAAAAGTAACGGCTTGATTGACGTCTATGCGTCAGGGACAAGCTTCCCATCCAATTTTCTTATAAATTGGCAAACAGGGTCTTTTTGAGTCAGATTCCCGAGACTTAACAGTTGTCTTTCCTTTTGGAATTGTGCATATAACATGCGAATTTCATGATACACACATCCACTGGGATGCGTCTCAAGAGTTTTAGATATGTCATCCAAAGACTCCTTACTCAAGCCATCCCTAATGAAGTTAATCTTATCTTCGCGGTTATCAGACACCATTCCTAAAGAACGACAACGAGTATTACAAAATATGCGAGCACATTTATAACAAACACACATTCTTTTGGCTCTTCTCTTTTTAGCATATGTGCTCTTTCCTAAGCCAGGCAGATGTGAAATAAAAGAGTCAGAAGACTCACCTGCCAATCGGACCCGTGCTTCAATTAACCAACGAATGTCAGTAGGAATACCTTTGATCATCAGTAATCTCATCCGTTCTAAGCGAGCTTTGTAAACTTTCATCAGAGATTTTTGAGGGAGAGAAGGAAATTGCTTGTGAAGATTTGCGAGAGCTTCTTCCATCTTGAAATGACTAAACCTGCAAAATTAAACACACAAAAATAAATCACACCAAATCACAATATATACAAAATTGCATGGGTTGCCTCCCTGCTAGCGCTAAGTTTAAAGTCGTCAGCCAGACTTGACTTCTCGAACGTTAAGCTGGATCTGAAAGTGTAACACTTTCTTTTTGTCGCTCAAATGATTCTCCCCAGTAGTGCTTGACACGCTTGTTTTTAACCTTGAAAGTTTTGTTAGCGTCAGGATCATGTATCTCAACGGCTCTATTTGGTAAAACTTTGGTGATCACAAATGGACCTGACCACCGTGATTTTGGCTTCCATGGGAAGAATTTCACCCTTGATTTGTTTAACAGTACCTTCTGCCCTGGTTCCAGTTGTATGCGCACTAACTTCTCATCATGTCTTTTCTTGCCATTTTCTTTGTACAATTTGGCATCATCAAAAGGCTGATTGTGAAATTCCTCCAATTCGTTGAGCTGGTGGAACTTTTTCTCTTCTGTTGCTTGTAGTGCAAGAATTGGCTCTTTCAGTACAAAAGACGCTTTATCTTTAGGCTCCACAGGCAATTGACATGTTTTAAGTTTGTCAGTAGAACTTTGCATTGCATTGGAGTTCTGAATGGTACTGTGTATCACATCGAGTTTGAAACATTCCTCCTTCTTTTCATCATCTGGGAAATTCATGGCCTTGAAAACATTGAATGTTACTTCTTGGTCATGTACCCTCATGGTTAATTCTCCTTTTTGTACATCAATAATGGTTCGACCTGTAGCCAAGAATGGTCTCCGAGGAATGATGATGGCACGTCTGCGTCTTCCTCCATATCAAGGACAATAAAATCTGCTGGGAAAAATGAATTTGTCAACCTTGACCAGCACATCCTCAACTACGCCTCTTGGAAATACGAGCGTTCTATCAGCAAGTTGTAGTGAGACTGAAGTTGGCATTGTTTCTCCAATCTGTAATTTCCTGAAAATAGAAAAAGGCATCAAGTTAACACTCGCACCTAAATCACACAAAGCCTTACCAAAGTTATGTTCTCCTATGACGCAAGGAACAATGAAACTGCCAGGATCTTTCAATTTCGGGGGAAGTTTCCTCTGAATGATGGCACTGCATTCTTCTGTTAATGCTATGTCTCGTAATCTCCCAATCTCCGTTTTCGTGAAAGAATATCTTTCATGAATTTGGCATAGGTGGGCATTTGTTCCAACGCTTCTGCAAATGGAATGTTGATATGCAGCTTTTTGAAGATCTCCAGGAACCGAGAAAACTGCTTGTCCAATTTGTTCTTCTGAAGACGTTGAGGAAAATGTGGAGGTGGAATGATCTGTTCTTTTTCCTTTGCTTCTTTTTCCTCCATCTGTTGCTTTGTTTCTTTTGGAACTTCCTCAGCAGCTGTTTTGGCTCCAACATCTTTGTTGATTTCAGTACCGCTTTTTAACATGATGGCATGACATTGCTCCTTCCCCATGTTCCTTGGATTTGGCTCTGTGTTGCTAGGAAGGGTACCTGGCGGTCTGTAACTCTGAGCATTTGCCAGTTGTCCAATTTGATTCTCCAGTGCTTTAATAGAAGCAGATTGACTTTGAATTAATGCTGCTTGGGATTGAAACATAGCATCATATCTTGCTGCTTGAGAGTCGTGTTTTGCTTCTATCTTTTTCAAGTGGGTCAACACTTCTGTTATTCCTGGTTCATTTGCCTGCTCCTGGCTTTTGTTCTGTTGCTGGAATTCAGGTGGTGGATAGTTCTGCTGTTGGCCTGAATTGTTGCTCCATGAAAAATTGGGATGATTCCTCCACCCTGGGTTGTAGGTGTTGGAATATGGATTGTTCCCATGTCTGTTGAAATTGTTGACAAAATTCACCGTTTCTTCAAGTTGGTTCGACTCTGGTGCTCCTCCATATGGTGAACTTGTGGATCCAGTGGTAAGAGTCTCCATAAATTTGCATATCTGATCCAGCTTGGCGTTGACTGCTGTATTGGCTCCACTTTCATAAATTCCTGCAATTCTTTGGATCATGCTCCTTTCTGTTGGCCACAAGGAATTGTTGTTGGCCATTTCTTCGATTAGGTCCCAGGCTTGATCTTCTCCTTTTGCCATTAAAGCTCCTCCAGCAGCAGCATCGATTGTGGTTCTCATTATTCCAGAAAGCCATTATAGAATGTTTGGACTTGAAGCCATTTTGGAATCTCATGGTGAGGACATTTCCGGAGTAAATCTTTGTACCTTTCCCAAGCTTCGCAGAGGGATTCTGAATCTTGTTGTACAAAGGATGTGATGTCATTCCTCAGCTTTCCGGTTCTGGCTGGTGGAAAGTACTTTGCAAGAAATTTGGTGGCTAAAGTGTTCCAAGTTGTGATAGAACCTGCTGGTAGTGAATGTAGCCAAGCTTTAGCTCTGTCCTTTAAGGAATATGGAAAAACTCGCAGTCTCATTGCTTCTTCAGCTTCTCGGTTGTAATTAAAAGTGCCGCAAACTTCCAGGAAGTTGCTGATGTGGGAATTAGGATCTTCAGTTGCATTCCCCCCGAACTGAACTGACTGCTGAATCATCTGAATGCATGTTTTGATGTCACACGCATTTGCTGGTAAGGGAGGAAGTACAATACAGGAAATGAGTCTGTCACCACACCGGAATGGTTCTGTCTCGAATGGGAATTGGTGGTGCAACCTCCAAAGGTTCAGGTTCCATGTTGACTAAAGCTTCTTGGCCTTCTCGCCTTTCCCTTCTCAACTGTCTGATGGTTCTTTCAATTTCTGGGTCAAGCGGTCGGAGTTCAAAGCTTCTGGTTCGTCTCATGTAATTTTCTGAGAACCTGAAACACAAGAAAACAAAAACAATAAGTAAAAAGAAATTAGATACAAGTAACGTATCTAACCCTAAACTAATAGTAAAAGATAAATAAGTCCCCGGCAACGGCGCCAAAAACTTGACCGGCGTAAACACACACGTATAACGCAAGCGCACGTATCGTTCAAGTAGTATAAAAATATCGATCCCACGAGGACTTAATATCTAATCTATTAATTTTATGAGGTCAAATGATTACTAGTATCTAACAGGTTGTTTGATTGATTTGAAATGGTGACGATTCTAAATTTAAAAACAAGTAAATAAAATTGTTCGAAAGTAGGTTTAAGAAATTCAATATTAAAAACTATCTAGGTTGTGATTTTTCTTCCAATATCATTTTAAAGATGAAGTGGTTATCTTAAAGTTGGGTAATATATTGATTTATTAACCTGGAACACTAAATTATGTGTAAGCCTCTGTCGATGGTCAGACACAAATACCCAGTTTAACCCAATTGAACCATATGTCTATGTCAACCAAATTATCTGGATTCATTAAGTTTAAGTTCCAATTATGGCTACCCCCCCCGCCCGACAGGTATATTCCTATCCTGTAAGGAAATCTATTAAAGGGTTATCTATCCTCAAGGAAGATCGTGGGCTATTGAGTCTAAGGCTGAAACCTAAAATCCCTATGTCTAGTTCATTTTAGATTTACCAGATCAATTTTATTAATGGCCAGTTAATGAAAAAGCATTAAGATTAAGACTCAATAAATAAATCTTTATATTACCCAAGCTATAATCTAACCCCTTATAAAACGGTGATATTAAAAGTCATCACAACCCCAGATAACTAATTTAGTTACAACACATAACTAGGGCTAGTAAAACTTGAAAATAAAAGACATAAAGTAAAAATGCGGTAAAGTAAATACTGAAAAGTAAATTACAATAAAATAAAATGCTAAGGTAAAAGGAATTACTTTTACTACTACTAATTTAGATATCTCCCATAAAATAATATATAACTTGTGATTATTTTACCAACCAGCCATATAGGCGGTAACCTGATTAAGTCAAATTAAGTCCAACCAGCCATAAGGCGGAACCAAATTTAATTACCAACCGACCAATCTGGCGGTATCCTTTATTAGTCAGGTTAAACCAGATTAAATTGAATTACAAACCGACCAATCTGGCGGTATCCTTTTTAAGTCAATATTTTAAATAGTGAATATATTATTTTTAAGGGAGATTAATCTAAATAGTAACAGTAAAAGAATTACCTTTCACCCTAGCTGGGGAAGTTACCTCCTCATGGTAAATAGTAAAAACTGTAAAAAGTAAAATTAAATTACTATTATTACAAAACGTAATTAAAATTAATTACAAAACTAAAAAAAAAAAACTAAAAAATTAAAGAAAGTAGAGAAAGAAACTCTCTCTTTACATCAAAGAGATGAGAGAGAGTGGTGCAACTAAACTGAAATTTCGAGCTGAATTTATAGGCCTCGGTAGGCTTCCGGCGTCGCGACGCTGAGCCTTTAGCGTCGCTACGCCAGCTTCTGTCGACGTGGCACGCTCTGGTTCGTCGGTTTGCAGATTCTGGATAAGCTGATAAGGTGACACGTGGCGAGGTGGTTGGGCTTCAATTATTGTGACACGTGGCGGCTTCTGATTGGTCGATGAGATTCTTATCCGCCACGTGTCAGATAAGGATTAGATACTCAATGATTGATTCTGACGTGGCGGTGACGTGGCGACACGTGGGAAAGAGACTGTCGGCACCATAGGATTGCGACACATGGCACTTCCTGATTGGCTGATGATGACGTGGCGGTGAGGTGGCAGTTTGACTTGGTCACCTGGTGATGTGGCTGAATGGATGAGTGGAGTGACACGTGGCGATGATGACTGTCGGCACCGTAGGATGCTGACACGTGGCACGGGGTATTTGTTAGCAGATCGGCTGTGATGGTGACACGTGTCACGGCGCACGTTAGCAAAGTCAAACTTTTCTCAGATTCTGATTTGTGGACCCGGTGCACGTTAGCACTGTTCGGCGTACGTTAGACGTCGCGACGCTGAAGGTATTGGCGTCGCGACGCGGTAATTTACCAAAATGCCCTTTTCGTCAATTTTCACTGTTTTGGCCCAAATCACCTCCAGAATGTCCTGAAACTTTATTTATCTACAAAATAACACAAAACACATCAAAATATTCACAACTCAAGAAACTATACAAAATATAAGGTTAAATGAGTGGGAAATAGTGATAGATTTACCACTCATCACCAATGCGACGAAACTTGTCAAATTCAAATAAAAAGCAGCATTACAATTTTGATCAAACACAAGCACAATAAAAAAGAAGAAATTGATATCTGTCTAGGTTTTGGCAACAAAAATGAAAGAAATTAACAGAATAAAGGAACCCAGAAATCAAAGGAGAGTTTTAAAAGGGTTTACGATATGTTAACCACCTTGGTCTAGGTTTTGGTGCCGGGAAAATGATTTGGGTGAGACGCCAAGAGAGAGGGCTCCTTGTTTGTTCTTCAGCGGCGCTGAGGTTTGCTTAATTTGCTCTTAGATTGAATATTTCTGTGAGTTTTTTTATCAGAACAATTTCAATATAGCGACGGATATACATTACGTCGCAAATAGAGCGACGGAATATTATACGTCGCTAAATATAGCTACAGAATGTATATCCGTTGCTATATTAAAGATGTAATCGAAACATATTTATCCATTATGTCGCTAATAGTTAGCGACGGAATGGATATCCGTCGCTAAAAATAGCGACGGAATGAATATATGTCGCTAAACATAGCGATAGAATCTATATCCGTCGCTAATTATAGCGACGGAATAAATATCTGTCGCTAAATATAGCGACGGAATGTATAAATCCGTTTCTATTCCGTCACTGTTGTTCCCGCTATTCCATCCCTTCCCTTCCAATCCCGCCCAATTAGTTACGGAATTTTCTCCCGTTGTTAAATTTCGTCGCGAAATTGTAATCCATTTCAATTCTGTCGCTATTCCATTTCAAAAGTTTGAAATTGAATTTTCCGTTGCTAATTTCCATCGCTAAATCTGTATTTTCTTGTAGTGTTGTAAACATCCTCCAAAAGGTATCCGTTAAGGAATGCGATTTTGACGTCCATATGCCATATTTCATAAATGAAATATGCAGCATTAGCAAGCATTATCCAAATGAATTTAATCATGGCAATAGATAAAAGGTTTCGTCGTAATCGACACCATGTCATTAATGATACCCTTTCTATATAAGCCTAGCTGTATACATTTGTATATGTTGCCATCCATGTATGTGTCTTCCTTGAAGACATTTTTAGTACCAATATGCACAATGCCTTCTGGTACATCAACCAGTGTCCAAAACTTATTTGGTATACATGGAATCCATTTCGGACTTCATGGCACTTTGCCATAAAAGGAGTCGATACCTTGTATCACTTCACTTCCTCATACGTAACCGGTTCGTCTTCCTCAATAAGATTGACATCTACATGAGGTGGGATCAGAAACCCATTCCTCCCAGGTTGTTTTCTGACTCTCTCCGACTTACGCGGTTATTGTGTATTCAAAGATTGTGGTACAGTTTCATCTCTGATGAACTGTTTGTGTTCCGTTAAGGAATCGGTGCCTGGAACAGTATCACTCCAATTTTCATCGAGTTCTACTTTCCTCCCACTTACCACTGCATATCGGAATTCCTCTTAGGAAAACTGCATGGAGAGCAACAATTACATTGTTATCTTGTGAGTTGTATAAGTACTATACTTTGGTTTCCCTAGGACAACCTACAAATTAGGCACTTATCCGATTTGGGTTCTAGTTTGGTACAGTCCAAACGTTTTACATGCCTAGCATCCCAAATCTTCAGGAATGAGAAAACCCGGTTTCTTTCTGTTCATATCTAATATGAAGACTGTCTAACAAATTTTCATGGAACCTTATTCAAAATAAGTATTGCACTGTTAAATGTGTATCCTCATAAGGAAATTGGTAGCTCAGTGCGACTCATCATAAACCTTACATGTCCAACAAAGTTCGGTTTCTCTGTTCGGACAATTGTCAAATTGAGGTGTCCCGGGAGGAGTCCACTGTGAAAGAATACTACTCTTTCAAGTAATCTTGAAAACTCATATGTTTAAGTATTTACACTATGGTCCGATAATAATATTTTAATACTTTTACCGGTTTATTTTCTTACTTCGTGTCGAAACCCTTTGAATTACTCAAAAGTTTCTGACTTGTGTTTCATAAGATACACATAACCGTAACGCGATGCAACATCCGTAAGGTAGGTTACGAAGTATTCAAATCCACCTCTAGCCTAGCTAGACTTGGCCCACTTACGTCACTATGAACGAGGGCTAACAGATCGGTGGCACTGCACTTTTTTCAAGTAAAAGTGTGTTTTAGGAACTTTGCCTAATAATATAGATTCGTAGACATCATTTGAATTAGAATCAAATCCGTCCTAGTATCCACTCTCGAAAGTGTGGATATACGAGTCTTGTAATGTGTCACAGACAAAAATGCCACTTTTAAGTCTCAACAGATTTATTCAGTTGAGCTTTTGTTTGTTATATTATATTTTTGAGTTTTATTTATATTCTAAAATAAATATGTTTATTCACATCTAATGTGCTTATCTCAATAACATCTTATAAAAAAAACACTTAGTTTTCTAGAATATAAGGGTATACCCGCAACATGTTATACTAGATATAGAGATAATGTTCCTAGTCAAACTAGACACATTAGACAATCTCCTAATTTAAGTACATGACGAAGGGGCAGTTCCAAAACTGAGGTTCCTACGGCCAAAACAATGACTCATGTCCTATTTCCGACTCATAGGTCGATCTCATCTGAAGCCAGTATCATACTCATCAGTAGATGCTACACATCAGTACATATATTTATGTACCACATCAAGTATAAAAAATCCAATTTTAAAACTAATAGTGGACATGTTTATAACACATATCTAAAGCCGGAGCCTTGCCCCGCCTTCAATTCCTTCATGTCTGCCTTGTCCATACGACAGTCACACTTCCAGTGACCCCGTTTGTCACAGTTTAGGCAGATATCTTGGGATATGTCATTTGTCTTCCTAGAAGACCGACAATATTTTTCCTTTGCCCCTTTTCACATCCCTAGAAGCCTTCGGCCAAGCCTAGACCTTCTAGGATGTAGGAGTAAGATCTGCCTTGCGCTTCTTGCCCTTTTGTAAGCTCTGGCTTCTGTCTCCTTGAGCATAGCCATTAACTCTCCAAGAGTTTTCTTATCACACTATAAGGATCTAATCCTTAGTTCTGACAAAGAATTAAGGAATCATTAAGGCAAGCATAACAGATTGAGCACTAAAGTTATCATCACCATGAGTCTTCCAAAGCTCATGCTCCACTATTTGCTCAACTCCGGGCTTAGGCCCGAGATGTCACTCTATCAAATAAAGTAACTTCTTGGCTCCCAGGAGTATCCTGAGGTTCTATTCCCAATTTGAAAATTGAAGCCGCTTAAAGACATTTTCACCCAGGATTATGTTTTAAACGCTAATCTTTCAAATATCTTGATTCCAATAGTCCAATTATCCAATCAACGATTTCAGGTACAATCGAATATAATGATTACTATAGTCTAACTATATAATCAACTAATATTTGATTGGTTAAATTCAAATATATTGATTACTATAATCCAATTCTATAATCAACTATAAAAATAAAGTAATTTGAATATAGTCAAACTGTTTAATTAAAACAACAATTGAATATTAGTCCAACTAATATATATAAAAAAAATTTAATGATGAAAAAAGAAATGAGCGCGTATTGGCAAGTATCTAAACGAAATTGCAAATTTAATACTTGCCTCCCACTATTTTTCGGCGAGCCTCTAACCCTATGTGGAGTACTCGGGAAACCTAGTTTCCTAGTGGGCTAGGATCCCGTTAAATAACACACAACCTTGACTTTGGCTAACAAGTTGTATGAAACTTAACTAGGTAGATCTCTAAGATCAATTGGATCTTATCCAATTCCTAGATCCAGTAGGTGGACCTCCAAGTCTGAAACATATATCCAATATATGTAAATATATCCAATATATTTCCTAACCTTTTTCCTCTGAATCAACTAAGCCTTGGCTTTGGCTCAATAAGCTTAATGAAACCAGTCAAGCGTGACCCGTTGACAGGGGGAAAGCTTCGTAATCGAGGCCGATGGAAAAGAAGTGACCTTGAATTTGGCCAACAATTCACAACTTGCCCAAGGCGTACGATATGCAACAAAGCCTTCATGATTCAAACACATCCGCGATGGACAAAGGTCTTGACTTTGGCAAACAAACCAATGCCAATCTTGGATCTTGAGAGAAAATCACTCAATGGATGGAAAAACGCTTAATATAAAATGAGGATTTTTGTCGCGATTTGGCAACCAATTTATTATCTTTAATTAGGTCTCATCATACACCCTTAAGCATGCATTCTAAAAGCATAATAAGGCGCGATAAAATTAATAATGATATGCGGATGGACATATAGCAAATTGTTCCTAGAACAAATCTCTCACTTTCCTCTCTCCCGCTAGCACTATTCATACTTCTCCCAATTACATAATACTTCTAAAGAAACCTCATTACATTGAGGGGAATTGGTGAGAAGAGAAAACAATGAGAAAAGAGGTAATAGGCTGGACACGCAGGTCCAATTTAATAAATTCTAATTTATTACAATAATTTCCAAAATTGCCCTCACCCATCTAATATCCATCCGATATACATTATTCATACATACATCCAAGTATTCACACAAAGCATGTTATCAATCAATATAATCCAATTAATTAATCTTTGATTAGTGACCATCCAATATTCAAACAACAATTTGATTTGCGCAAGTCCAACTTGTTTAAGAATAAATACTCAAAGTAAGTATTTTTGAATTATATCGAACTACAATTTTAAATCCAATTTAAATTGTATCCAATACTAATTAATATTTAATTCCAAATTAAATAATTACACTTTCAATAGTGCCTTTTAGACTTGGATTCCAAATCCAATCTTTACGGGTCTCAAAGGCCCAATTAGTATCCAATACTATTCAATTAAAGTCCAATGGGTTTTCAATTAATTCTTAAGGCATGAGCTTTGGCAATTATGGGTGAAACCCAAGATGCCAAGGCCCAATTAGGAATCACCCTAGCCAAAAATCAATTTAGGCCCATTGGGCCCAATTAAAATTTTAAATGCCCAATTATCATATTTGGACCTTATGGAAATGGTTTTATGGCCAATTGGATCCAACCAATTATCCTAAACCAAACTTGGCCCAACCAAGCCCATTAAGCCCAAATACAACAATTAAATGATTCATCATTCCAAATTACAAATTAATTTAATTCAAGTGTAATTACCATAATTAATTAATTAATCTAATGCTTCCAAAAACACTAATTAATTCAATTAATCATGCTTTACATTTCCAATTCATGTCCAACACAAATTGAAGCAAATCAATCTACCAACAACATGCTCCATTCACGGCAAAGGCATAAAATTTCACTTCCAATCTTTGATTTCAATCTAATTAAATCAATAATCAATATTCAATCATGCATTTAACATATCCAATTGTCAAATTTAAAAAATCACCATGAATTTACCTAGGGGTGCATTCGGCCAAGGCTAAGGAAATTGGGGATTTTGATCTAATCAATTTTTCTCAATTCCTAAGATAAAGAAATCTAATTCAACATCATACAAGCTCAACCAAACCATCAATTTAAGAAAATAAATACTCCAAGCATAAATTCCCAAATTAAAGTCCATGAACCCTAGAATTCCAAATCAAACTTAGATCGCTCTGATACCATTGTAAGTGTTCCTAGAACATGCCAAGATCGTCTAAGAGTGATTCGTGTGTGAATAAATCAAAGATAGTTGCGGAATACTCACATTGATCGGATTTAGGATTTCAAAAATTCCTTCTTTGTTGGATGTGTTGGAAGCTTCGGAGCTTGAAATCAAGTTACATACTCTCGGGTGAGTTTCCCTATCACCTTGATTCACTCCTTGTAAGTGCTAGCTTGGAACAAATTGAAAGAAAAAATTTCTCCTCCAAGGGAGTAAAGTTTCGGCCATGGTGGGAGAGGGAGCGAGATGAAGTTTTCTTTGTATTTTGTTTTTTAAACATAATACACAAGTGGAAAGTCACTTAAGTTTTGTATATCCTTTTTCCAAAAAGAAATACAAAGTGTGTTGTGTAAGTTACCATAATTACACTCAACCACTTCCATCAACAAAAAGTGACAAGTGATGTAAGTTGGTGGACCCACTTTAAATTCAAAATTCAAGTGGTTTCCTCAACACACTTCGGGCTCGGTTTCGTATAATCCGATTAAACAAATTTTCCATCGCAACGTAATTAAATCTAATTTAATTAAACAATAAGTCTAGCAAAAATATTACGGAAGTCGCTCGTGAATTATTTCTAAATTAATTCGTTCGCTTGAATTAAAATCCAATTTAATTCCGCGTTGAAATCTAATTTCAATCAATATATCAATATATTATTTTAGCCCAATTAAATAGATTAAATAGTAAAATCCATTTTAACTATTAATTTACTTTACCGATTAATTCCAATTAACCACGTTCTCTCTTCTTGACGATTTAATCCCAGATAAATTCTTTGTCAATTAATCCCAGATTAATTTTCTCTCTCATAATTAATCCTAGATTAATTCTTTGTTCGAGTCAAATCTCAACGGTGAATCCTCGAGAAGCGACCCAAGAGATCCATGGATATGTTGGCAATAATACGATTATCGGACTATCCAAATACGTGCGTACCCGGTACCACGTTCTTACCGATTTACAAGACATGGTTGGCTTCTAGCAAAGCACCGTGCCTACCCAATTCTCAAGAAATATTCTTTAAAGGAATATATAATCTTTGTCAGGCGTAGTATACGTAGTATTCCGTATACGATCCAGTATCAGAATGTCACATGTTAGGCCTGGGGCTGGCATTGTGTCTACCGCGTACGGAGCATATATCAGATCTCTAGTAACTAGTCTCTATAATCGGATAATCATGACCTTGTCATATTATCCCGATAGCTGCAGCATACAAGAGTACCAGTTCCGTATCCTGCGTGAACATCATTCCATATGACTGAAGTGATACTTCCATCTTGACATCACATCCAATTCACTACGATTCTAAGTATACCCAGAAAAGGCGTACATAGAACATGTTAAAGACCCGGATGACCAAAACCAAAGTATACTGATTGTCGCAAGTATTAGCAATGCAAGTCTCAAGTTAAGACCAAATACACCTACCCTGATTCGGATTCCCATAGACACATAGTCATACTACCAATGAGATTCTGAGGGGTCTATCCAGAGCGAAGCTGTTTCCGTACCATCGGTAAACAGAACCTCTTATTACACTTGCATGAGTATCCAATACCCAAACCTATGAGAACTATGCCGTTACGCTTCTATAAAACGCACAAGTTTAATACTAGTCTATTCCGAATAATCGATGTCCAGTCTCGATACTACTACGACTAGGGATATTTAATGATTAACCTTACGTGGATTAAAACTGTCTCATATCTTATTAATCCGGTACTAATCATATGGACTTTTATCATTTATATATATTCGGTTATCCAATTACAAATGATAAAAGAGCAATTTCCTTTGTCACATAGTTAATTTGTGCAACAACGCCATGTTTGTACAAATAGTGATGTTATGGGTCATAATTGTCCAACATGTCCATTATGAGAAATTCCATCAAAATTCTTAGCCTATTCAGAGCTAGTACAGCCAAAACAACCTTTCATAGTCCATGAGAAGCTTCAATACCTTTATCTTGTATGATCTATATTACTAAGGGCCTAAGAGAAAAGCAGCCTATGGAAGCCTTTAATAAAGAATGAATTCATATTTATGCTGCCAAAATCAATGGACACTTCATTTGGGATGTTCCAGAGGTCCGGATGGTGACCCAGGATGTCCCTGTCTTGATGAGTGTAGGCACTGCATTTTTGCACATAAGTCCCTATGATGAGTCTCATTTGGAGACACTACCTTTTAAGTCACGGAGGTCACGGAAAACGGACATCGGAATGGGAAATTCAGAATAAACAAGGTTCACTGTTTTTGTTCGTGCTGCGTTCGTGTATGCGTTCGAACGGCAAACAGATTGCGGGCGTTCGTGCCGCATTCGAGGATACGTTCGAACGTGTCGGTAATTCTTGTTTTGCTGCTAGCCTCACATCAAGCCCAATTCGCCCAAGCCTT
Organism: Zanthoxylum bungeanum; assembly: GCA_019454045.1. NCBI lineage: Eukaryota > Viridiplantae > Streptophyta > Magnoliopsida > Sapindales > Rutaceae > Zanthoxylum > Zanthoxylum bungeanum. Next base: position 31,791 of record SKCR01016354.1, on the reverse strand, counting down.
GGCCCACACGCCCAAGCCCACTTAAAAAACACATATTTAACACATGGTGAAATCAAAACAATCTAAAAATCACATACCAAATTAAAATAAACATTGAAATCAATCAAATATTTTAATTCCTTAATTAAGATATTCACCCACCAATTACACAAGATTCATTCCTAACTAAACAAAATTACATACTAAATTAAAAAGATGTCATGCCTAATTAAAATCAATTATAACAAATTAAAGATATTGACTTCCTAATCTAAACCAAATTTGTCCCCCCTCAAACTAATACTTTCCTTGTTGAATACCAAATCAAATCCTCCTTTTAATGCCAAAATCCCTTCCTTGTGAGACAAGGTGAAGCCCTAGCCCTTCTCTATATAAACAAACCCTAACCAATACATGCATTCCCCTAGCTCATTCATACAAGAAAAGCCTCTCCTAGTTCATTCACACAAGAAACACCCAAGCTTATTGACACAACTCTCCCTCACTCTCAATAACTGAAGATCACAAACCAAAGAACCCTCATTGCCTTGACCAAAACACATCCCGAACAGCCCATTTACCTCATCAAAACAGCCCCCGAACCACACCATAAACCACCGAAAATCACACCAAAACAGTAGCCAAAACATCCCAAAAAATAGTAACTAAGATACACCAGCAAAGCGACAGCGAATCGGAGTCAAAACTGCAGCGAATCGGAGTCAAAACAGTAGCTTGAGCAGTGGAAAAGAGAGGAAAGGGTAAACCTGTGAACCGGAGGAGTTGCGGAGCATTCCCCCCCTTTCGACAACCGTACACCGTACTACCGAGAGACTACATAAAAGGTTAGACCTGAGGGCACCTTGTATTTATTATCTTTCATTTGTCTTTTATTTATTTAATACATTTTTTATTGCATGAGAGTCGTTTTGTTGAGGCATGATATGAATTCCGGATAAACGGAATGCATGTTCTCTTTTGTTGTATATCGGATGGAAACCCGGACGTAAATTCCGCAGCCGAATCCGAATGGACGGTAGTACGGTCTGTACTCGGGATACAACTCCACGTACCACTTGAGAGATACATATATTCCGTTTCATCCAAACTTGTATTTGAGCATGATGTAGTTAGTACGTTATTTATTTAATTAGCCTGATTAGGCCTAGTGCGTTATTTATTCTTAAGCATGATTTAGTCCTTAGTATGTTAATCTTTATGCATGATTTAGATATCCATGTGATTAGATATGTCGTTGTTGTGATCCTGTTTGAATTCGGTATCTAAAACCATATAAAATGTATGCAATCTGCCAGTTTCCGTTCGAACGCGTCATCAAACGTAACTCGAACGCGAACCTTCTGTTTACCGTTCGAACGCGTTATCAAACGCTACTCGAACGCGCATGCATTTTGTATCATCAGGTCTGGTCCCGTTCGAACGCGTTATCAAATGCTACACGAACGCGAACCTTCTATTTACCGTTCGAACGCGTTTACGAACGCTACACGAACGCGCACACACTGAACTGAGCCTGTCTCATCATATTTCATGCATAATTGCCTCTTGGGTGATCTCTCTTGCATTATGTAGTCAATCATATTATTTGTATTCCTGCATTTATCCATTCGATGTATTCATGAGATAGTACCCAAGCATGATTAGGTTGTTCTTAGTTTTCCCTATCATATGATTGAGAAATGTTCATGAGATTTCCATGTGATGTTGCATGTTGTGATGATTAATTTCATGCATGTGAATTTAGAAGCATGATACTTTTGGAAATAAGTGTTACTTAAACTTGATTAAATTATTACATAAATCCTTTCATTACAAGTGACATAAGTAAGGGACCATTCTGAACCCAACGGTTTGAGGTCTTCCCTTGCGAGGAGTGAGTGCGGCCTTAAATCTCATTTTCCCGGTTCACACCGGGTGGCGACTCCATTATTCTCCGGTTTAGTCCCACGTGGCTACTCCGTACTCCCAACCGGGCCGCGAGCCCGAGACAGCATGCGTCACCCCAGATCCTGTGTCCCCACAATGAGCATAGTGAAGAAGATGACAATCCTCTCATAAGACTCAAATCAAAGACCTTCGACTTGTTGTAAGCAGCAAAAACCATGGAAGGATGAAAATTTCATAAAAATGTTCTAGACAATGAAGAACCTTTGTTCATCTATTGCGGGGCTCTGGAAATCTTGAGAGAGGGAGGATTTTTAAAGGATCAAGAAACTATATGTAAGAAGGCTTAAGTCAATAAGTGCTATGTTCCCAAATCACCCGAACCTTTTCCACAAGCTATACCTTGCATGATGTTTACTTCTTCAACACCATTTACTATGAGCAATTTCCTACTCTTAGAAAGAAAGCAAACAGATCCCAGACACGAGTAACCACCAAGCCATATGTTTAGCCATCGGTGGTAACTCCACTGGACAAATGGAAGAGCCGAAACAGGATGAAGCAATGCTTAATTGGCAGGCTTAAAATGTTAGAGCACAAAATACTGTTTTGCACACAGCATATAAACCAAAGTCGATCATGTTGTTAGACATGTTCAGAATACAGAGACAAAGATGGAATCCTTAGCTTCATAACTTCAACAATTGTTTGTAAGAACGTATTCCTGAATCTTTCAACTGGACCATGATTTGGGACTATGATAGCTCAAAGATATTATGGTATAGAATTTACAAAAAAAAAAAAGCTGAGATCAAAAGATTAAAGCAGAAATAGCATGTATGGAAGCATATAAACACTCACTTTTTATCAACCAAGCTTCTCATTCATCACATACCAACCATTTTACTCTCCTTATACTCTCCTTATACTTCAATGTTTACAAGTACCAGAACAACCAAAGCTTTTCAGTATGACCCATAAGCTTTGGAAACCCTCTCATTGTAAAAAACAACACCTTCAGAATTCTAATCCTATTTCCACAAAATTGTCATCTTCTTTTCAAAAAAAATTCCTGAAATACAACATAACTTACACACAAATCCTTTACCTGAACCTTCTGTCTTTCCTAATACCCACTGCTGAAGACAAGCCAACCACTCATTCATAATAAGCTTTCTGTCCAAATTCTTACTTCAGAACACTATAATGACCGCTCTGAGATAAAGAATAATTCTGCAACCATCATTTCTGATTCTGATGAAGAGATAGCAGATATCATTAATCTGTTCATGGATACTTCTACCGGCTTCCAATTTGTTTATTTGTTGAAGAAACAAAAGAAGTGCCTTTCAGTGCTGTAGAACAACAGACAATTGATCTTACTAAGTTGACCAATGGCTCATGGTTTACATTTGACCATGTTCCTGTTGGACAATTATGACCCATAGCATCACTATTTGTACAGAACATGGTGTTTTTGTACAAATTAACTATGTGACAAAGGAAATTGGATACTCATGCAAGTGTAATACGAGGTTCTGTTTACCAATGGTATGGAAACAGCTACGCTCTGGATAGACCCGTCGGAATCCCATTGGTAGTATTACTATGTGTTTATGTGAGTCTGAATCAGGGTAGGTGTATTTGGTCTTAACCTGAGACTTGCATCGCTAATACTTGCGACAATCAGTATACTTTGGTTTTGATCGTCCGGGGCTTTAACAGGTTCTGTGTACGCCTCTTCTGGGTATACTGAGAATTGTAGTGTATTGGGTGTGATGTCAAGATGGAAGTATCACTTCAGTAATATGGAGATAATGATCACGCAGGGATATAAAACTGGTACTCTCTTAAATGCTATAGTTATCGGGATAATATGACAAGGTCATGATTATCCGATTAAAGAGACTAGTTGCTGTTAATCCGATATATGCTTCGTACGGGGCAGACACAATTCCAGCCCCAGGCCTAGCATGTGACATTCGATACTGGATCGTAATATGTGATACTACGTATATTACGCCTGATATAGATTATGTATATTCCATGTTGAATATATTTATGGTGAATTGGGTAGGCACGGTGCTTTGCTAGAAGCCAACCATGTCTTGTAAATCGATGAGAACGTGGTACCGGGTACGCACGTATTCAGATAGTTCGATTACCGTATTTACTGCCAACATATCCAGGGATCTCTTGGGTCGCCTCCCAAAGATTCACCGATAATGTTTGACTCGAACATAATTAATCTGGGATTAATTATGAGAGAGAAAATTAATCTGGGATTAATTACAGCAATAATTAATCTGGGAATTAATTATCAAAGAGAGAATTAATCTAGGATTAATTGTGTCAAATTTATCAGGGATTAAATTCGTTTAGAAGAGAGAAAGCGGTAATTTGGAATTAATTGGCAAAATAAATTTAATGGTGAAATTAGATTTTACTATTTAATTATTTAATTGGGCTAAAATAATATATTAGATATATTAAATGAAATTGGATTTCAAAGCGGAATTAAAATTGGATTTTAATTGTGCGAACGAATTAATTTTAGAATTAATTCACAAGCGACTTCCGTAATAATATTGAGAGGCATTATTATTTAATTAAATTGGATTTAATAAAGTCGCAACGGAAAAATTCGTTTAATTCAGAATTAAATGAATCTGGGCCCGAGCGAAGTTGCGTGTTGGATTGTCCGACTTAAATTCGGAATTTAAAAGTGGTGGGACCCACTTCACTTACATCAATTTGTTGGACATTTGATGGAAGTGGTTGGACTTATTTATGGCTTTGATTTATTAAAAGTAAGGCTTGCTTTACTTATGATACACTCAAGCCAATTTCAACACACAAGCTTATTATTTAAACCAAGTAAACTTTGAAGTTGTCATGGTTACTATTCACAGCACCTAAAATTCTCTCTTCTTCTCTTTTTGGCGTGAACCAAGCTCTCTCCAATGGAGTTTTGGTTGCAAAATTCCTTTAGCTAGCACTTCAACGAGTCAAAGGAAGGTGATAGGGAGACTAATCCGAGAGTTGGGAACTCGATCACAAGCTCCGAAGCAATACATCCAACAAAGAAGAAAAGTTTTGAACTTTCTCTACAAGCAAGGTGAGTTTTTCCGCAACTCTCTCTTCTTTATTCACACACAAATCACAACTTAGAGACCTTGGCATGTTCTAGGAACACTTACAATGGTATCAGGGCCACCTTAAGTGTGATTTGGAATTTTAGGGTTTATGAACTTTATTTGGGTTTTTGTGTTTAGAACATAATTTCTTCAAATTGGTGGGTTTGGTTGAGTTGGTATGATATTGAATTGGATTTGTGCATCCTTAATTTTGTGAAAAATTGATAGGATTAATTTTCCCAAAATGTACCCTTTGGCCGAATATAAACCCTAGGAAAGCTCATGGAATTTTTGAAATTTGACATATTGGATGTGTTGTTGGCATGATAGAAATATTGAATGTTGATTTAAATTGGTTTAAAATCAAATTGAATGATTTTTGTATGCGTCTGTCGTGAGTTTGTAGCATGTTATTAGAATGATTTTGCTTCAATTTGTGTTGGACATGAATTGAAAATGATGAGCATGATTAATTGAATTAATTAGTGTTTTGGAAGCATTAGATTAATTAATTAATTATGTTAATTACACTTTAATTGAATTAATTTGTAATTTGGAAAAATGAGTTAATTTAATTTATTGTATTTGGGCTTAATGGGCTTGGTTGGGCCAAGTTTGGTTTAGGATAATTGGTTGGATCCAATTGGGCCTAAAACCATTTCCATAAAGTCCAAATATGATAATTGGGCCTTTAAAATTTTAATTGGGCCTAATGGGCCTAAATTTATTTTGGCATAGGGTGATTTCCTATTGGGCCTTGGCATCTTGGGTTTGACCCATAATTGCCAAAGCCCATGCCTAATGAATTAATTGAAAGCCATTGGACTTTATTGAATAGTATCAGATACTAATTGGGCCTTTGAGACCCATAAATATTGGATTTGGAATCCAAGTCTAAAAGGCATTTTTAAAGTGTAATTATTTAATTTGGAATTAAATATGAATTAAATTGAATATAATTAAATAAATTGGATTTAAAATTATAGTTCGATATAATTCAAGAATACTTACTTTGAGTATTTATTCTTAACGAGTTTGACTCGAGCAAATCAAATCGTTGTTTGAACATGGATGGTCATTAATTAAGATTAATTAATTGGATTAGATTGATTGATAACATGCTATGTGTGAATACTTGGATGTATGTATGAATAATGTATATCAGATGGATATTAGATGGGTGAGGGAATTTTGGAAATTGTTATAATAAATTTAGAATTTATTTAATTGGACCTGCGTGTCCAGCTTATTACCTCTTTTTCTCATTGTAGTTATCTTCTCACATATTCCCCTCAATGTAAATGAGGTTTCTTTAGAAGTGTTATGTAATTGGGTAGAAGTAAGAAATAGTGCTAGCGGGAGAGAGGAAAGAGAGAGATTTGTTCTAGGAACAAATTGTATTATATATCCATCCGCATATCATTATTAATTTATTTATCGTGCCTTATTATGCTTTTAGAATGCATGCTTAAGGGTGTATGATGAGACCTAATCAAAGATAATTAATTGGTTGCCAATTACGCGAAAAACCCTCAACAAATATTAAGCGTTTTCCTCCATTGAATGATTCATTCTCAAGATCCAAGATTGGCACTGGTTTGTTGGCCAAAGTCAAGGCCTTTGTCCATCGCGGATGTGTTTTGAATCATGAAGGCTTTGTTCCATATCGCATGTCTTGTCCAAGTTGTGATTTGTTGGCCAAAGTCAAGATCACTTCTTGTCCATCGACATCGATTACGAAGCTTTCAAAGTCAATGGGTCCCGCTTAACTGGAATCATTAAGCTTGTTGTGCCAAAGCCAAGGCTTAGTTGATTCAGAGGAAAAGGTTAGGCAATATATTGGATATATGGCATATATCGGATATATGTTTTAGACTTGGATGTCCACCTACTGGATATAGGAATTGTATGGGATCCAATTGATCTTAGAGATCTACCTAGTTAAGTATCATACAATTTGTCGGCCAAAGTCAAGATTGTGTGTTATTTAACGGGGTCCTAGCCCACTAGGAAACTAGGTTTCCCGAGTACTCCACAGAGGGTTAGAGGCTCGCCAAAAAATAGTGGGAGGTAAATATTAAATTTGCAATTTCGTTTGGATACTTGCCAATATGCGCTCATTTCATTTTTCGTCATTATTTAAAATATATTAGTTGGACTAATATTTAATATTGTTGTTTTAATTAAACAGTTAGACTGTATTCAAACTATTTCAATTATAGTTGATTATATAATTGGATTATAGTAATCAATATATTTAAATTTAACCAATAAAATAGTAGTTAACTATATAGTTAGACTATAGTAATCATTACATTAGATTGTACCTGAAATCATTGATTGGATGATTGGACTATAGCAATCAAGATGAATTGGAAGATTAGCGTCAAATGACATAATCCTAAGTGATAAATGTCTTTTACGGCTTTAATTTTCATATTGGAAATGAATTTCAGGATAGTCCTGGGAGTTGAGAAGTTCTCTATTTGATAGAGCGACCTCTCGGGCCTAAGCCCAGAGTTGAGCAAATAGTAGAGCATGATCTTTGGAAGATTCATGTGATGATAACTTTAGTGTTCAATCTGTTATGCTTGCCGCAAAGACTCCTTAATTGCTTCGTCAGAACTAAGGATTAGATCCTTATAGTTTGATATTGAAATTGAAGGATCTTCATAAATCTATACTTAGATCTTAGAAGTGTTGATTGCAAAAGATAATTCTTGGAGAGCTAATGGCTTTGCTTAAGGAGTCAGAGCCAGAACTTGCAAAAAGGCAAGAAGCGCAAGACGCATCTTACTTCAACATCCCAGAAGGTCAAGGCTTGGCCGAAGACTTCTAGGGATGTGAAAAGGGGCAAAGGCAAAATCGTAACAGTCTTCTAGGAAGACAAAAGACATATCCCAAGATGTCTGCCTAAACTGTGGCAAACGGGGTCACTAGAAGCGTGACTGCCGTATAGACAAGGCAGACATGAAGGAAGTGAAGACGGGTAGGCTCCGACTTCAGGTATGTTTGTTATAAACATGTCCACTATTGGTTTCAAAATTGGATTTTTGATACTAGAAGTGGTACATAAATATGTACTAGTGTGCAGAATCTGCTAATTAGCAGGAGACTGACTTCAGTTGAGATTGACCTACGAGTCGGAAACGGGACGAGAGTCACTGTTTTAACCGTAGAAACCTGACTTTTGGAACTGCCCTTTGGGCATGTACTTGAATTAGGAAACTGTTATAATGTACCTAGTTTGACTAGAAACATTATCTCTATATCAAGTATAACCCGTTACGGGAATACCTTTATATTTTAGAACACTAACTGTTTTATTTATAAAGATGATATTGAAATAAACACATTAGATGTGAATAACAGTATTTATATTTTGAATATAAAAGAATCTCAAACATATAACATGACAAACAATAGCTCAAACTGAATTAATCAGATGAGACTTATTTGTGCATTGTTGTCTGGGACACATTAACAAGACTCGTATATCCACACTTTCGAAGAGTGGATACTAGGACGGATTGATTCTAATTCAAATGATGTCTACGAATCTAGTTTATTAGGCAAGCGCCTAAAATACCTTTTACTTGGTAAAAGTGTAAGTGCCACCGATCTGTTAGCCCTCGTTCATAGTGACGTAAGTGGGCCCATATCTAGCTAGGCTAGAAGAGGATATACATACTTCGCAACCTTTACGGATGTAGCACCGCGTTAAGGTTATGTGTTTCAAATGAAACACAAATCGGAAACTTTTGAGTAATTCAAAGAGTTTCGACACGAAGTAGAAAGACAAACCGGCTAAAGTATTAAACCGTCACGGTTAGACCGTGGTGGAAAATACTTAAGCAATAAGTTCTCGATTACCTAAAAGAGTATAGCATTCTTTCATAGTGGACTCCTCCCGGAACACCTCAATCGAGTGATGTGTCCGAACGGAGAAACCGAACTTTGTTGGACATGGTAAAGTTAATGATGAGTCGCTCTAAGCTACAATTTTCCTTCTAGGGATACGCATTAAACAGTGCAATACTTATTTTTAATAAGGTTCTGATGAGCGAAAAATATATCAATATTTACCGCCCCTTTTACATAATATTTTGTTTAGTTTCTCGGGTTTGATGAACGTTTTGATGTGTTTTAGTTTATTTTGCAGATAAAATAATATTGGGACTCAATGAAATCATTTAGGACGAAATGTGGGTCAAATAAGGGCAAAAATTGGACTTGACATATTAATTTTGGAGATTGGAAACTTGAAAAGGCGTTTTAACGAAGTGCAGTTTTGGAAATTCCAGTTTTGCACATCTGTCGTATTTTGGGCATAACGTTTTACTCCGATATCAGATTGAGCTGATTCAAGTGTCCGATTAAAGAAGACTCGAAGATCTACAACTTTGAAAGAAAAAATATTTTCGAATTCTGAAGATTGCATGACCGAAATTGATGAACCATCCAGAAGTGTGTTGTGTGTAATTATTAAAGTCATTTTCAATCATTTTTAAAGCAAAAAAATAAATTAATAAATAAATAATAAAAATATCAAATCATCACCAAACATGATAAGAAATTAGTGGAGCAATTAATAATGGATTTGGTGGAGTAATTAGTGGAGAAATTAATATGGATTTGGTGAAGAATTTGATGGATGATTTGATGGATGCAAAATTTTGCCTATAAATACCAAGCCATTTCATTTGTAAAATTCATACTTTCTTCTTTTTGAAATTCCTAAAGAATAAATAAGAAGATTGTATCTTGTTTTTTTATTTACAGCTTTCAGTAATAATTTCCGCTTTCGCACTTTCTTTTCTTTATTTTTCAGTTTTACTTTCCGCAATTTACTTTTACACACAATCCTTTCCTTTCTTTTTTTGCAGTTTTCATTTTTCAAACAATGAGGAGGTAATTCCCCTTTCCTGGGGTGAAAGGTAAAGCTTTTATTATTGCTATTTAGATTAATCTCCCTTAATTATAATATATAAACTATTTAAAACTTGACTTAATGAGGATACCGCTATATTGGCCGGTTGGTAATTAATTATAAATTGGTTTTAACCTGACTAAGTATAGATATCGCCTGGTTGGTAATTAATTATTAATTTGACTTAATCAGGATTACGCCTTTATGGCTGGTTGTTAATTATCACGTAAAGTTAATATATTATATTAAGGGAGATATCTAAAATAGTAGTAATAAAAGTTGATCCTCTAACCCCAGCATTTTCTTTTATTATACTTTTACTTTATTTAATTTCAGTAATTTACTTTTCAGCAATTTACTCTTCAGTAATTTACTTTCAGTAATTTACTTTTATTTTTTTTACATTTTACATTTTACTTTTTACTTTTACTACAACTTGCTGGAGAAACAATGCCCATTTCAGTTTCACTACAACTTGCTGATAGAACGCTCGTATTTCCGAGAGGTGTAGTTGAGGATGTGCTGGTCAAGGTTGACAAATTCATTTTCCCAGCAGATTTTATTGTCTTTGATATGGAGGAAGACGCAGACGTGCCAATCATCCTCGGGAGACCATTCTTGGCTACATGTCGACCCATTATTGATGTACAAAAATGAGAACTAACCAAGAGGGTACATGACCAAGAAGTAACATTCAATGTTTTCAAGGCCATGAATTTCCCAGATGATGAAAAGAATGAGGAATGTTTCAGACTTGATGTGATACATAGTACCATTCAGAACTCTGATGAAAGACAATGATCTACTGACAAACTTAAAACATGTCAATTGTCTGTGGAGCCTGAAGATAAAACTTCTTTTGCACTGAAAAAGCCAATCCTTGCACTACAAGTAACAGAAGAGAAAAAGTTCCACCAGTTCAACGAATTGGAGGAATTTCACAATCAGCCTTTTGAGGATGCCAAATTGTACAAGGAAAAGGCAAGGAAAAGACATGATGAGAAGTTAGTGCGCATACAACTGGAACCAGGGCAGAAGGTACTGTTAAACAAATCAAGGGTGAAATTATTCCCATGGAAGCCAAAATCACGGTGGTCAGGTCCATTTGTTATCACCAAGGTTTTACCAGACAGAGCCGTTGAGATACATGACCCTGACTCCAACAAAACTTTCAAGGTTAAAAACAAACGTGTCAAGCACTACTGGGGAGAATCATTTGAGCGACAAGAAGAAAGTTTTACACTTTCAGATCCAGCTTAACATTCGAGAAGTCACGTCTAGCTGACGACTTTAAACTTAGTGCTCGCAGGGAGGCAACCCATGCAATTTGTGTATATATTGTGATTTGGTGTGATTTAATTTTGTGTGTTTAGTTTTTGCAGATTAAGACATTTCAAGATGGAAGAAGCTCTCGCAAATCTTCACAAGCAATTTCCTTCTCTCCCTCAAAAATCTCTGATGATGGTTTACAAGGCTCGTTTGGAACTGTTGATTTTACTGATGATCAAAGGTATTCCTACTGACATTCGTTGGATTATTGAAGCACGGGTCCGATTGGCAGGTGAGTCTTCTGACTCTTTTATATCACATCTTCCTGGCTTAGGAAGGAGCACCTATGCTAAAAAGAGAAGAGCCAAAAGAATGTGTGTTTGTTATAAATGTGCTCGCATGTTTTGTAATACTCGTTGTCGTTCTTTAGGAATGGTGTCTGATAACCGCGAAGATAAGATTAATTTCATTAGGGATGGCTTGAGTAAGGAGTCTTTGGATGACATATCTAAAACTCTTGAGACGCATCCCAGTGGATGTGTGTATCACGAGATTCGTGTGTTATACGCACAATTCCAAAAAGAAAGACAACAATTAAGTCTCGGGAATCTGACTCAAAAAAACCCTGTTTGCTAATTTATAAGAAAATTGGATGGGAAGCTTGTCCCTGACGCATAGACGTCAATCAAGCCGCTACTTTTCTTGTACATATTATATCTCTTTGTCTTTTCCTAATAATTGTGATTTGTTTTGTTGTTTTCTTTTATTTTCTCCGACAGGATCCATACCTTTTTGACTATCACGATTTATTTTACTGTTAAACTAATAATTGTCATTTGGCAGGTACTAGTGCTATTATTTTACTCACCCTTTTCAGGTATTATAAATTTAACTCATCATTGCACTTTTGAAGACATCCAGAGTAAAACATGGAAGCCACTTCAAGAAGACGAGTTGAAAACATCTGTGTGTTTTACGGTAGTAGTGTTGGTACTAAACCACAATACGTAGAAGCAGCACAAGAATTGGGTCGAGTCTTAGCTGTAAGAAATATGCACTTAGTATATGGCGGAGGCAATCTTGGACTTATGGGGATCGTTTCAAAAGCCGTAAAGGAAGGAGGCAGCACGTTTTAGGAATCATCCCAAAACCTTTGGCAGAGGCAAATCTTATTGGATCATCAAACGGAGAGGAACTGATCGTGCCAGGTATGTTTGAACGACTGGTAGAAATGATTAACCGTGCTGATGCTTTTATTGCTTTGCCAGGTGGCTTGGGTACATTAGAGGAAACTTTTACAGTGTTATCTTGGGCGAACCTGAACATACACCAGAAACCGCTTGGATTGTACTACGTTGAAGGATTTTATGATTTTCTTATGTGTTTCTTGATGATGCCCGGAGAAATGGGTTCGTGTCAAAACCTTTGAAAGAATTACTCTTTACTGCCAGAACTGCTCCGGATCTAATTGACCAACTCTTAGCCTATGAACCACAATTGACCCTGTCCTTTCAAAGATAAATTGGTCAGAGGATGATCGTGGTAAGAGGCGTCGTGTTAATCTGGATCTTAACCTTTAATTTTCGTGTAGAATTTCAGCTAACCAGGTACTATCTTCTCAACTCTCTTCTACTGTTTAAGACATTGGGGATAATGTCTCATTTAGGTTTGGGGGAGGGAATTAGTTAATTAGTATCTTGTTTTTAGTTTATGTGTTGTTTTTATTGTTAGTCCAATTTTTTTTAAAAAAATACAAAAAAAATTGAAAATTTTTCAAAAATTAGAAAAATATTTTGCGTTTTTGTGTTTTTATTTTGACTAAAAATATGAATTTGGTGAGAGATAGCTGAGTAAGGAGTTCCCACTCCTGATACGTATTTCAACCCAATTTCGAAATAAGTTAATTTTTGTTTATTTCCTTTTAAATTATTTAATTTGTAAATTCTCTATAAAACTGACTAAAATGGATCTTCATATGCTCAGTTGGCAGGTATTATCAACATGCATAGTAACATACGGACATGAGAAGTAATTGAAAAGTTTGTAATATTCAGTGCTCTAGTTTAATTAGATGAAGCATCTCAAAAAGTGATGAAGTAAGAAAAAAAAAACGTCTGAGATCCGAGTTATTAAGTCTGTAAGGGTGTTTTAACAGCTAGTGCCCTACAGCCAATTGGTTTGGGATTCACTGGCCCAAAGCTCGCTACATGGATCAAAGATGCTGCAAAAATATATATATCTGAAGTCTGAGTAATTAAGTCTGTAGGGGTGTCTTAACACCTGGTGCCCTAAGCCAACTGGTTTGGGAGCCACCGGCCCAAAGCTCGTACATAGATGGAAGGTATTGTATATAAAAAAAAAAATCAGAAAAAAATCAGAAAAATTATTCCATTGCTACAAAAAGGTGTGAATTCTGATAAAACTTCAGGACAAAAATATTACTCTCTTCTCAACTGCACTTATGACTGTTGTGGAAAAATGAGTTTTTAATATTTTTTTGGCTGTGTATATGGAGAATGGTAAATATAATCAGAGAATTTACTTATTCGGTAATTTAAAAAGAAAGAAAACAACTAGTAACTTGGAGTAGAAGTTTCACCTGATTAGTCACTAACTTCTTTATTCTATTTTCACTTGTCTTTTTGCTTTTGTGTGCATTAGTTTCACTACATTTTTACTTTTGTAAAATGTTTGTGGGTATCATTGTTGTAAACCCTCACGAGACTACAACTCGTTTACTAGGGACACCTAAGGGTTTAAAGGCTTGTTGCATATGCTAAATGCAACCGTGATCCCTACGAAAGTGGCTTAGTTTAATTTAATTGTGTCTTGTATTTTATTTTGTTGTTTTGCTCGAGGACTAGCAAAATGTTAGGTTTGGGGGTGAGATGAGCGGAAATATATCAATATTTACGGCCCCTTTTACTTAATATTTTGTTTAGTTTCTCGGGTTTGATGAACGTTTTGATGTGTTTTAATTTATTTTGCAGATAAAATAATATTAGAACTCAATGAAATCATTTAGGACGAAATGTGGGTCAAATAAGGGCAAAAATTGGACTTGACATATTAATTTTGGAGATTGGAAACTTGAAAGGGCGTTTTAACGAAGTGCAGTTTTGGAAATTCCAATTTTGTACATCTGTCGTATTTTGGGCATAACGTTTTACTCCGATATTGAATTGACCTGATTCTAGTTCCAGCTTAAATAAGACTCAAAGTTCTACAACTTTGAAAAACAAAATAATTTCGAATTCTGAATATTTCATGACTGAAATTGATGAACCATCCAGAAGTGTGTTGTGTGTAATTATTAAAGTCATTTTCAATCATTTTCAAAGCAAAAAAATAATTAATAAATAAATAATAAAATTATCAAATCATCACCAAACATGATAAGCAATTAGTGGAGCAATTAATAATGGATTTGGTGGAGTAATTAGTGGAGAAATTAATAATGGATTTGGTGAAGAATTTGATGGATGATTTGATGGAGGCAAAATTTTGCCTATAAATACCAAGCCATTTCATTTGTAAAATTCATACTTTCTTCTTTGAAATTCCAAAGAATAAATAAGAAGATTGTATCTTGTTTGTTTATTTACACGCTTTCAGTAATTAATTTCCGCTTTCGCACTTTCTTTTCTTTATTTTTCAGTTTTTACTTTCCGCAATTTACTTTTACGCACAATCCTTTCCTTTCTTTACTTTTGAAGGTTTCATTTTTCAAGCAATGAGGAGGTAATTCCCCTTTGCTGGGGTGAAAGGTAAGACTTTTATTATTGCTATTTAGATTAATCTCCCTTAATTATAATATATAAACTATTTAAAACTTGACTTAATAAGGATACCGCTATATTGGCCGGTTGGTAATTAATTATAAATTGGTTTTAACCTGAGTAAGTATGGATACCGCCTGATTGGTAATTAATTATTAATTTGACTTAATTAAGATACTGCCTTTATGGCTGGTTGGTAATTATCACGTAAAGTTAATATATTATATTAAGGGAGATATCTAAAATAGTAGTAATAAAAGTTGATCCTCTAAACCTCAGCATTTTCTTTTATTGTACTTTTACTTTATTTAATTTCAGTAATTTACTTTTCAGCAATTTACTCTTCAGCAATTTACTTTTAGTAATTTACTTTTATTTTTCTTACATTTTACTTTTTACTTTTTACTTTTACTTTTACTTTTTACTTTTTTTACTTTTCAGCAATTTACTTTTTAGTATTTAATTTCAGTATTTTACTTTATGTCTTTTATTTTATTTAAATTTTTACTACCCGTAAATATGTGTCGTAACTAAGCCAGTTATCTGGGGTTGTGATGAAATCCAATATCATCGGTTTATAAGGGGTTAGATTATAGCTTGGGTAATATAAAGGTTTATTTATTGAGTCTTAATCTTAATGCTTTTTATTAACTGACCGTTAATAAAATTGATTAGGTAAACTTAAAATGAACTTGGAAAAGGGATTTTAGGTTAAAGACCTTAGACTCAATAGCCCACGATCTTCCTTGAGGATAAATAACCCTTCAATAGATTTCCTTACAGGATAGGAATATACCTGTCAAGCGGGGGTAGCCATAATTGGAACTTAAACTTAATGAATCCAGGTAATTTGGTTGACATAGACATATGGTTCAATTGGGTTATACTGGTATTTGTAATCGACCATCGGAAGAGACTTTTACATAATTTAGTGTTCCAGGTTAATAAATTAATATATTACCCAACTGTAAGATAACCACTTCATCTTTAATAGATATTGGAAGGATTCACAACCCTGGATATTTTTATAAATTTGAATTTTCTTCAATCTACTTTCAAGAAATTTTATTTTCTTGTTTTAAGTTTTAAAGTCACCACCCAATCAAACAATCAATCTATTAGATACTTGTAAATATTTGACCTCATAAAAAATTAATAGCAAATGTTTTAAGTCCTCGTGGGATCGATACTTTTTATACTACTTGAACGATACGTGCGCTTGCGTTATACGCGTGTGATTACGCACCGATCAGGTTCCATAAAACTATGTTAGACATACTTCATATTAGATATGAACAGGAAAGAAACTGGGTTTTCTCATTCCTGTAGATTTGGGAATGCTGGGCATATGTTTGGATGATACCAAACTAGAACCCAAATCGGATAAGTGCCTAATTTGTGGGTTATCCTAGGGAAACCAAAGTATAGTACTTATACAACTCACAAGAGAACAATGTAATTGTTGCTCTCCATGCGGTTTTCCTAAGAGGAATACCTATATGCAGTGATAAGTGGGAGGAAAGTAAAACTCGATGAAAATCAGAGTAATACTATTCCAGGCACCGATTCCTTAACGGAACATGAACAATTCATCAGGGATGAAACTGTATCATAATCTTCGAATACATAAGAACCGCGTAGATCAGAGAGAGTCAGAAAATAACCTGGGAGGTATGGGTTTCTAATCTCACCTCATGTAGATGTTAATCTTATTGAGGAAGACGAACCGACTACGTACGAGGAAGTGATACAAGGTATCGACTCCATTTATGGCAAAATATCATAAAGTCCGAAATGGATTCCATGTATATCAACCAAGTTTGGATACTAGTTGATGTACCAAAAGGCATTGTGCCTATTAATGAGTCTTCATGGTGAAGACATACATGAAATATGGCAACATACAAATGTACAAAGCTAGGCTTGTAGGGAAAGGGTATCGTCATCAACATAGTGTCGATTACGACGAAATATTTTACCTATTGCCATGATTAAATCCATTCGGATAATGCTTGCTAATGCTTCATATTTCTTTAATGAAATATGGCAGTTGAACGTCAAAATCGCTTTCCTTAAATAGAAACCTTTAGGAGGATGTTTATAACATCCTGACGGTTTTTTTCGTACCAAAACAAGCAAACAAGGTTTGCAAGTTAAATCGATCCATTTATGGATTGAAGCAAGCATTGTGTTCTTGGAACCAGCGTTTTGATGTAATCATAATGGTATATGATTTAATTCAAAACGAAGATGATTCTTGTGTATATAAGGAGGTTAGTGGGAGCGCACTAACAATGATTGTCCTATAAGATGATGATATATTGCTTCACAGCAATGACATTCTCATATTAACAATCGGTGAAAGCTTGGCTTTCATGAAAATTCTCCATAGAATACTTGGGAGAGGCAACCCTTATTCTAGGAATAAGGATCTACTTGGATAGATCTGAAAGTTGTTGGCATTCTCCGAGAACTCGTACATTGAAAAGATGTACGTGACCTGGTGTCTCATAGGCTTTGAGCATATGGAGTCACAATCAGTCCAATCCAGATGATGGTCACTAGATTAATGTTAAGAACATCCTTAAGTATCTTAGACTAACTAAGGATGCTTTCTTAAAATATGGAGAAGGAGAACTTGAAGTGACGGGGTTCACCGTTGCAAGTTTCCTAACCGATAAAGACGACTTTAAGTCACAATAAGGGTACATATATAGTTTGAATAATGGAACAGTGAGCTGGAAATCTTCCAAGCAAGATACTGTTACCGAATAAACAACAAAAGTGGAATATTGATGCAGCTGAGGTAGTAAAAGAAGCAATTTTGGATCTATAAAATTCCTAATTAGATTAGGAGTATTTCTTTTAGCAGCTGAGTTAGGCTACATCACAGGCTAAGGAACCGCGGTCTCATCAACGATCCAAGTACGTACTTCAATCATTTCATCTGATTCGTAAGATCATACATCGTGGCGATGAGATGATCGAATAAATCGCATCAGATGATAACATTACAAATCCGCTGACGAAAGTTAATTCTCAGCAGAAATTTGAGCGAACCGTACATAGTTCAGGTGGAGAACATCTGAGTGAATAGCTATTGGCCAAGTGGGAGATTGTTGGACAATTATGACCCATAGCATCACTATTTGTACAGAACATGGTGTTGTTGTATAAATTAACTATGTGACAAAGGAAATTGTTTTTTTATCATTTGTAATTGGATTACCGAGATATATATAATACAAAAGTCCATATGATTAGTATCGGATTAATAAGATATGAGACAGTATTAATCCACTAAGGTTTAATCAATAAATATCCCTAGTCATAGTATTATCGAGACTGGACATCGATAATGCGGAATAGGTTAGTATTACACTTGTGCGTGTTATGGAAGCGTAACAACATAGTTCTCATATATTTGGGTATTGGATACTCAAGCAAGTGTAATAGGAGGTTCTGTTTACCGATGGTACGGAAACAGCTTCGCTCTGGATAGACCCCTCAGAATCCCATTGGTAGTATTACTATGTGTCTATGGGAGTCCGAATCAGGGTAGGTGTATTTGGTCTTAACCTGAGACTTGCATCGCTAATACTTGCGACAATCAGTATACTTTGGCTTTGGTCGTCCAGGGCTTTAACAGGTTCTGTGTACGCCTCTTCTGGGTATACTGAGAATCGTAGTGTATTGGGTGTGATGTCAAGATGGAAGTATCACTTCAGTAATATGGAGATAATGATCACGCAGGGATACAAAACTAGTACTCTCTTAAATGCTGCAGCTATCGAGATAATATGACAATGTCATGATTATCCGATTAAAGAGACTAGTTGCTGTTAATCCGATATATGTTTCGTATGGGGCAGACATAATTCCAGCCCCAGACCTAGCATGTGACATCCGATACTAGATCGTAATACGCGATACTACGTTTACTACGCCTGATATAGATTATGTATATTCCATGTTGAATATATTTCTGGAGAATTGGGTAAGCACTGTGCTTTGCTAGAAGCCAACTATGTATTGTAAATCGGTGAGAACATGGTACCGGGTACGCACGTATTCATATAGTCCTATTACCGTATTTACTGCCAACATATCCAGGGATCTCTTGGGTCGCCTCCCAAAGATTCACCGATGATGTTTAACTCGAACAGAATTAATCTGAGATTAATTATGAGAGAGAAAATTAATCTGGGATTAATTACGGCAATAATTAATCTGAGAATTAATTATCAAAGAGAGAATTAATCTAGGATTAATTGCGTCAAGAATTTATCTGGGATTAAATTCGTTTAAAAGAGAGAACGCGATTAATTTAGAATTAATCGGAAAAATAAATTTAATGGGGAAATTAGATTTTACTATTTAATTTATTTAATTGGGCTAAAATAATATATTAGATATATTAAATGAAATTGGATTTCAAAGCGGAATTAAAATTGTATTTTAATTTGTGCGAACGAATTAATTTAGAATTAATTCACAAGCGACTTCCGAAATAATATTGCGAGGCATTATTATTTAATTAAATTGGATTTAATAAAGTCGTAACGACAAATTCATTTAATTCGGAATTTAATGAATCCGGGCCCGAGCGAAGTTGCGTGTTGGATTGTCCGACTTAAATTCGGAATTTAAAAGTGGTGGGACCCACTTCACTTACATCAATTTGTTGGATATTTGATGGAAGTGGTTGGACTTATTTTATGGCTTTGATTTATTAAAAGTAAGGCTTGCTTTACTTATGATACACTCAAGCCAATTTCAACACACAAGCTTATTATTTAAACCAAGTTAAACTTTGGAAGTTGTCATGGGTTACTATTCACAGCACCTAAAATTCTCTCTTCTTCTCTTTTTGGGCGTGAACCAAGCTCTCTCCAATAGAGTTTTGGTTGCAAAATTCTTTTTAGCTAGCACTTCAATGAGTCAAAGGAAGGTGATAGGGAGACTAATCCGAGAGTTTGGAACTCGATCACAAGCTCTGAAGCTTCAATACATCCAAGAAAGAAAGAAAAGTTTTGAACTTTCTCTTCCAAGCAATGTGAGTTTTTCCGCAACTCCTCTTCTTTATTCACACACAAATCACAACTTATAAACCTTGGCATGTTCTAGGAACACTTACAGTTCCCTCTTCATAATGGCAAGCCAAATTGCAAGCATCTGCAACTTGGATAGATATCCAGATATTAAGACAAGGTACAAACTAAAGGCATACTTATGTGGCCTCTCTGCCTGTAAAATTACACGGAGAAATACAACGTTTGATGCATGCCACCAAGTGCACTATTAATGACATGACCTTGGGAGAGATTCATCAGATGACTTTAATCTCTTTGGAGAAGCTTTGTGAGCAAAAAAATTTTTTAAGGAACTTAAAAAAGACAAGCAGCATTTTAAAGAAGCTTGTAAGAAGTCATATCTGACGATTAAATACAGTGATGATAAGAACTGCACTTGTTTCACTAAGAAAAA
This sequence comes from Zanthoxylum bungeanum, assembly GCA_019454045.1. Taxonomy (NCBI): domain Eukaryota; kingdom Viridiplantae; phylum Streptophyta; class Magnoliopsida; order Sapindales; family Rutaceae; genus Zanthoxylum; species Zanthoxylum bungeanum. The sequence continues at coordinate 11,305 of SKCR01016354.1, read as the reverse complement.
GTCGAATTACAAGCTACACAAAAAGAAGAACAAAAAAATTTAAGAGGCATGAAGAGCATCAGCCTCTACAGTTCTTTAGAAAGAAAGGGCGACGAAGTAAGACAAAAGATATCGGATTTTCTATTTGTAAGAAGATAGGACACTTCTCAAAAGATTGTCCTCACAACAAGAAACAAGCAGCTAAATTGATAGTGCATATTCATTACTCATTAGAGTACAAAGGTTGATCTAGACGATGCATATGTAGAATCTTGATTTTCAGAACAAGAATTGCCAAATCATGAAATTATTTTTGCTCTAGAAAATCATGCACTATAAGATGAAAGCTTTGAAGATTATGTCCCAATCTTGGCTCTCCAACCATGCCAGGTCGCTCAACAAACCATTCATGTTCTTTTGGTTCATATCCATGTTATTCTGTCCAGATATGAACATCTCATTGCTGTAATTGGATTTATGGATATGAGAGTCAATAGAAGCATGATGAATCATGTTGTCCTTCATCAAGAAGCATGGACCAAACATATCGAGTATTTCAAGGCAGCAAACAGAGAAATTTTCAAAACAGACCTCAAAACTGAGAAGCCTATTGGGATTCAGTTCTTCCCAGAAAGCATTGTTTAGACCAAAGTAATTGGTTCAAATTTGCCTTATAAAGATTTGTTAATTGGTCTTTATGTCTACCAGGAGGCAAAAAGGCTTCAAATTCTTCCAGATGGTGTTCGTTTTAAGAGGATGACTAAACCTTATACCACAATCCTAAAACTATTTTCATCAGTAGCAGCCCAAACATATTTAGAGGTGATCCAGAAGGCTTCATCGCCTTTCTGGTTAGATATCCACAATGACTTCTCTCATCCATTTCCATTATGAGAGAATGAAAAATGCTTTATTATGCTTCCTTTCAAGCTTAATGAAGATATTAAACCTACAAAGTCATCTCATCCAAGAATGATTCCTTTAGATCTTGCTTTAGCACGGGACTTTCGTGTCTCAATCCTGGCTCATCGTTTCAATGCACGTGTCGAGCCATGTACCAAATCGGTGCTTGTGGAACGTACTACAAAGCTACGAAGAAGGTTTTATTTATCGACATTCGAATTTGAATAAAACATGGTAAGAATGAATGGTGAATAGTGATACCAATGAGCCCGAGTGCTTCGATTCAAATTCCATCGATTCCTACACATTTGTGGGCGCGTTTAGAGTCTATGGTGTCCTCGAAAGTTTGGTAAGACATCTCGATAAAAATTCATTATTTTGACATAATTAGAATATGTTCGGATGCTTCTAGCAAATTCGTAGAGTAGTGTATTGATATATATTTAGTTAATTGAGATAGAATGTATTGAATATGTATTGTTGGTAGAATTCGAGTGAAATCGGAACGAATAAGATCAATCCAACTGGTTATGTAAGTTTCGATAGATTCTGATTTCGCATATGTCAATTTTTTAATGTACGTAATGGGATATATGAGTTAATTATGATGATATAATGATATTTAAACGAATCAAGAAAGGTCTGGAGGGTTCAAGATCCATTCGTAGCGTTTTCAGAAACTTTTTCTAGAAGATTTTTTGAAAACATGTAATTTGAAGATTTAAGATAATTGGTTGACTTAGAAAAGTAAGTAATAATGTATTAAGGTATTAGAATTATTTTGGGAGGAACAAGAAAGATCAGAAAATTTTGGGATCCATACGTAATGTTTTCATACTGTTCGGAGGATTTTTCGAATTTTTTCCAGTAATCGAATATGATGCTATGAATATATTGTATCTGATGAATTAAGAGTAGTGAAACTGAAATCATTGAAAACAGACTCATTGTGGGTGTTCTAGGGAAACCAGAAAATTATATGCTATTAAGCTAGTTTTTTCGTGATTTGACGGTTCTAACCATCTATGTTTTGTGTTACAGATGGAGGAAATAACAGACTAGGTGAGAACCACAGGTAAGTACCTCACCGTAGACTTGCCTCAAGTACAAATTGTATTATGGTGGACTACATATAGATACATGTATGTTTATGTATAAATTAGTATGTATAGCTAGTGATTCCTAGAAACATGAATTAAGAATTTCAGAAGCGATATAGATGTTTGATTAGTCATATAATGATAATATGATAAAAATGTGAGTGAGTGAGTGTGTGTGTGTGTGTTTTTGTCTATATGAATTATAAAATTTCTATTAATAGATAAGTTTTATGAGTAATGGATCGAAAATTAGAATTTGACTTCCAGATATAGATATTTAGTTTACATAGTTGACTTTGACAACTGCAATGACAAAGCTATGAGTATCCCGATGTTGGGAATCAGAATTTGATGTAGTAGTATGTAGATATTCTTTAAAGAGTATAGATACTTATATGTGTAGCAAAACTCCATATCGGAGTTATGGTTGCCATTGACGTATTTGGTATTTGATTATGATGGTATGATTATAGTTTGACATAAGGCAGAGACATTAACTTGATGTGTTTCGAAAACTCGCTTCAACTTGTATAGTACAGTATTAGTTTGTGACTCAGATTTAAACTTTAATATATTTTCAGACAATGCTTAGTTTTAGTATATGAGTTTTAAAAAAGGTTTTCAGAAGTATTTCAAAATAGAATTCAGCTCTAATTTTGAGCCGAAAATATTTTTGATCTGAGTGTGGATCCATTTGAATGAGATGTATTGATAAGTTTGATGATATATGTGAGCACTTTGCATCATCGAATTACATATGGATGTGTTACCGATCTGGAGCAAGTGTTCATTTTGTATGTATTGGATGACTACGATGTCGTTGGCTTATGGTTGACCATGATTGATTTGTACTAACTTGTACATGAAATGTTACATTGTATTTTTATGCTTAGCCTGATGATGGGTCTCTTAGGAAGACACCCCTTGAAGTTGGGAAAATTGAAAGATGTGTGGTAAGAATGAAAGAAACTCCAAGGAATTCTGAAAATACAAACAAAAGCCAGTCAAACATTACTTATGCCCGGTATATCTTCTTTCTAACTAGAAAATCCTGCCGGATATACCCTGAAAAACCTAAATCCGACCGGATAAGTCATAACTATCAATGAATGTGCAGATTGTCAGTTACCAAAGTCACAAGATCTTATTATGACCAGCCAGATATGAAATTCAAATTAAATGTCCTGTTAGACATGTATTAAAGTGGTCAATAAACGAGAAAATTTCCCAGAGCTGAAGTCACAGACTAATTAATAATCGGCCGAACTCATATTTCAAATTAAAAATTTGGCCGGGCATAGATCGAACATTATAGATTTTAGTAACCTTAGACAAGCAGGAGACTATAATGATTCTGTCTCCCCTTAGATTTGTAAATCCCTCTATGACACTATAAAAAAAGGCTTCTCTCATTCACAAAGGGGAAGGGATAATCTAAAAAAATCCTCCCAAAATACTGAAACAATAAGAGACAAGAATATGAAGTTGTTTTAGAGAGAGAAAGTGAGAATATCCATCAATCCTTGAAGTTCCCTCCTTTTGGCACGAATCCATCAACTATCTGACATTCAGAAAGGGCCTTTAGAGCCACCACATACTCAAAGGTACGACCTAAGGGGCACATTTCTTTAGTTTCTGTTTTCTTACACAGTTTTCTGGCTGTAACTGCCACACATCGATGAGACATGCACATCCATGAACACATATTCATCATGTAGTTAGAACATCCAGCCTGGCTTTGAAGAATATGCATTTTACATTCTGTTATTTCTATTGTTATTACTACTTTCACTATTTCATCGTTATATTGTTATATGGAAGCTGTGATTGTTTCATCGTTCTGTTATCATTACACATGATTCTGCACTTCTATTTTATGATGTTGAGCATGCCATATTATTGTTATTTTTCCCGTTAGTTCTATATTTGTTGGTAATTTCCATAACAAAATAAATTCAATTGAGTTGTAACGAGTGTTGAAGTTCTCGGAGCAATTAGTCAAGTGTTTGGACAACATCAGACAGAGATATCAGAGCGACGTTTCTTTTTTTTAATATTCCAGAAGATTTCAAGCTCCAATTAACATGCGGTTAGTGTCACTGGAAATTAAACTTGAATATGGTCATGTATATATAAAGAACACATGATTTGGCAAAATGACGAGAAAGTTACAAGTTTTTTAAGTTTCACCTCAAAACCAGTCCGCGACGTGCATTTGAGTCGCATTCGTATTTGAGTTCGAATGCCTGGAGGCAGAAACTTTGCTTTTGATTTGCATTTGAGGGGCGTTCGAAATCTCGTATGTAAGTGTGTTATTTTGGATGCGTTTTGAGCGAATTTTATACAAAGAAAAGCCTTACATTTGTCCTACCTATATAAACAAACTTAGAGCCACATTCATAAGTGTTGAAAACACATTACTCTGAGCCTACAATATTTTTAGCTTTTCAACCTTCTTGATAATCCACATTGAAGACTTTGTTATTTACATGTCTTCTCTGTTTTGGTGAGATTCTTCCTCGATTGACCATCAACACAAACCTAACATAACCCAATCTCCTAAGCCTTTAGAGTTCTTAAGGAGGAAGATTGATAGTTGGAGTTCCGGCATTGCGTGCCACAGAGTTGATCCACTTAGAGACTTTAGAGGTTATGAAGGGTACGAGCTCGAGGAAATCTTAAGGTTATTACAAGCTAGAGGTATTAAAATCAGCGGAGTTGCTGCTATAGGTATTATACCATTACTGTAAGTCTTTCTCATTATAGTGGATTTTGGCTGCTAGCCTCAAAATCCGGAGTGGTTTTTAACTCGCACGAGTTTTCCACTTCGTTAACAAAATTACTGGTGTTGATTTTATTTCTTGCTAGTGCTTATTTGCTTTAAGTTATAATTTCATTATTTATAATTGTTAGATTTAAAAGTGGTTGATTATTTTATTAAACCATAGTAATAATATTTAGGACTTATCTTAGTTTATTGTGATTTATTCTACATAGGGTCAGAACCTTAGGACAAAATCAAATTTTCAATTTGTAACAGAGTTTAACCGTGATCCTTGACCTGTTTAGTTATGGAGAGAAGTCAACCCTTAAATTATCCCCCATTATTTGATGGGACTGAGTACCTGTATTAGAAGATTCGCATGAGACCGTTCCTCAAGTCCCTAGATGAGAGAGTCTGGATGTCAGTAGAGTACGGGTGGAAACCTTATGTGGTTATGGTTGATGAGATCTCCTCCCCTAAATATAAAATGACCTGGACTAATGAAGAATTTGATGCTTGCAATAGGAATAGCGAGACAATTAATGGCATTCATGCTGATGTTTACTTCGCTAAGTTTGGAAGAATCTTAATGTGTGAGATAGCCAAGGATGCATGGGACATCCTTCAGACTGTACATGTAGGCACACTATCTGTTAAAAATAATAGACTCCAATGACTTGCCACTAGGTTTAAGGTCACTAGGATGAAGGATGATAAGACATTTGATGAATTTTACGCTAAGATTAACGATATTGTTAACTCAAGCTTTAACCTATGCGAGACTATTCCTATGAATATGATAGTTAGGAAAATTCTTAGATCTCTGCCTGATAAGTTTTTACCAAAGATCATATCCATCGAGGAGAGTAATGACCTAGATCATTTTTAACTAGAAGACCTCGTAGGAAAACTATAGGTATATGAGAAAAAACTTCCTAGATATAGAAATCCCAAACCATAGCGATGAAGATCGCAAAGGAAGTTGGTCATGATCCATCAAGTGATGATAATGATAATACCCTTACGGATTCAGACTTGGCCATGTTTGCTAAAAGGTTTAGGAAATTTCTTAAGATGAAAGAGAGTGGTCATTGTACTGATATGGATATGGAAGACAAGCCTAGAGAGAGTAAGCGTAGTAGGAATAAGTCCAGTGAGGAAGAGGATAGCAAATCTCGCGCTATCCAATGCCATGAATGTGAAAAATATAGGCATATTAGGTCTGAATGTCTCACATACCTTAAGTCAAAGGGAAATAAGGTCATGGCAGCCTCTCTTAGTGATTCAGATTGTGGTTATACTTCTGATGAGTCTCATAAGGAAAAAAACAATTTCATTGTTTTTACTGCTAGTGTGGTCAGTGAGAGAGATGATAAAGTTAGTGATATGGATGCTAGTTTAGAATTTTCTCACGATGACTCTGTAGATGAGGATAATCTTCAGGTAGCATATACTGAATTATTTAATGATAGTCTAGCTATCCAGAAGACGAATATTGAGGTCAATAAGAGGCTGAGACAAGTCGAGCTAGACAAGAATGAAGGTCAAGTTAAGTTTGAGCAAATTCTTTTGATGATTGATGACCTTGATGAGATGAATAAAAGATTATTTGATAGAGTCAAATCTTTAGAAGCTGAACTTCAAAATGCTAGAACCTAATTGTCTATATTTTCTAATGGGACTAAGAAACTAAACTACATGTTAGGGATTAGCGTTGAGTCTAATTTTGATAAGGCATCATCGTCTAGAGCTATAATGATCCATCATAAACATGACTTAGGTAAAAAACTGTAGTCATGTGATTTCCTATATTGTTCCTCATTCTGTGTCCCAATCTCAATCTAGAGGTATGATTGGTAAACCTCGATCTCGTCCGAGGTTTGTGCCTGTGTGCCATCATTGTGACAAGACACGACATATTAGGCCTAAGTGCTTCATGTTGCACAAATAAAAGAAAAGGCCTAAGAGTGTTTAAACTAGGTTTGATTCTTTAAATTTATCGTCTCAAGTTTCTGCACTAGAAAAACAGACTCTATTGATTAGTGAGAAACTTGCACTACTAACTATAAGTTCTTAAGTAATGAGGCTTCTAAGAAAGTTTGGGTGAGGAAGCGAGATGACTTCCCATAAACTTATGAATTCCTTGACCCTAGAAGGCATAGTGAGAGTGCACTTCGATGTACTTCTTCTTAGTTGTTGCATTCATATTTTCCCAGTGTGTGCATGTGTTTTATGTTTTTTTGCACAACTGCTGTTTTTATTTTCACTGCATATGGATGTGTTTGTTTTGTCTTTGTTATATGTCCATTGCTATATAGGATGGAAACCCGGACATAAATTTCATAGCCAATTCTGAATGAACGATAGTATAATCTGCACTCGGGAATACAACTCCATGTACTATTAGATATTGATAAGCCATGTTCTGTCTTTTATTATTTTTGTGAAAAATATAAAATATTAAATAAAAAGACAAAATAATTTTATGGCTTGTTAGAGCATGGAAAGTTTGTTGCATGTGATCCTAGTATGTAGGATATATTTTTATGCAAGTATAATATGCTTTTACTTTTCTTGATGTTCTATATGCATGAGTGTGTGTGTGATGGAAAACCTTACTATATCTTGTGCTTGTATTCCATATACACATTTTTATTTTTGTCAAGGCTTGGTCGCATGTATGAGTTTTTGGACTGACAATCTAATTTCTGCCATACCTAATCACCTAATAATGTGATATTTGACTAAATAACCGTATGTTATCCCCTTGTAAAAGTTAAGGAAAAAAATAGTTTAAATGAGTCTCAAGTGCAAAAGAACCAATGGGCCGACATTCAAAAGATAAGAGAATAACCCTTCACTCGAAAAAGTTTATTTAAGAGCTCATACTTAGGGGGAAATATTATAGCATGAAACTAATGTTGCTTATTTTCAGGTCCTAGTGATGCTAGATTTGAACACTTATTTTTTGGATTTGGTGTGTCAAGAGATTGGATTTCGTTGGCTGTGTCCCGCTCATAAAATAAAGTCTTAAGCCTTGACTCGTTGTGCACTTATTTTTCACACAAGTACTTGCTATGCTTTGGAATTTTTGTCATATGCATGCATGTATTATTTAGAATGACCATAAGTGGTGCATATTGTTTCATGTCATAAATAGCTGAGTGCTGACTAGGCATCATTGTACTAGCTTGAAGTGTTGTTTTGAGTCGTTTTTTATTTATATTTTTTTTACTCATTATGTGCTGGTATGTGTATTTCATGTCGTTGTATATTGCATTTCATTTAGTATTGTATAATTGTGAGTTCTTTCATCTATTTCTCATTTGTTCATTTTGCTAACTGAGTAAGGCTGTTAGTGAGGAGGAGTAAGTTAAGTTTTCATATTCTCTTGCACGTGATTTTAATTTATATATTGATGTGTTAAGTTTACCCATTGTCATTTCATGATAAAAATGGGGAGTAGTATATCTATTTTATATCTCATTTTTAGGGGGAGTAAGATTAAGTTGGCAGGGGATATCTACCTTTACATGCATGAAATTTTTATTTCATTTTATCTGCTCTTTATATTCCTTATGTTTTTCACGGTATTGTGTTTTTTGTAGATGTTTCAGGTGAGACAATTAGTGAATGTGGTGACATCGACTTCAAGACGACTTGGTTAGGTATTAGATCGACTCATATTGAAGAAAGTCATTGTCTTGATGGTTAGCAGTAGGCTATTTTCTTTTTGGGTCTTTTACCGTAGTCTTTGTATTAGATAGCATTTTATCACATAATGTTAAAGGGGGGGATTGTTAGTTCCATATTTATTGGTAATATATGTAATAAGATAATTTCAATTGAGTTGTAATAAGTGTTGAAGTTCTTGGAACAATTAGACAAGTATTTGGACAACATCATATGGAGATATCAGAATAATATTCACTCTTTTGAACATTCCAGAATATTTAAAGCTCCAATTGACATGCGGTCAATGTTATTGGAAATTAGACTTAATGGCGATCGCGTACATATAAAGAACGCACGATTTGGCCAAGGGACGAAGAAGTTACATGCGTTTTAGGATTCACCTCAAAACCAATATGTGACTTGCGTTCGAGTTGCGTTCGTATTTGAGTTCGAACGCCTGGAGGCAGAAACTTTACGTTTGAGTTGCGTTTGAGGGGAGATTGAACGTCCGTACGTAAGTGGGTTATTTTGAAAATATTTTGAGCTAGGTTTACATAAGAAAATGCCTTACCTTTTACCTACCTATATAAACAAACTTAGAGCCACTTTCACAAGTGTTGAAAACACATTACTTTGAGCCTAAAATCTTCTTAGCTTTTCAACCTTCTTGATAATCCACATTGAAGACATTGTTGTTTACCTATCTTCTCTATTCTGGTGAGATTCTTCCTCGATTAACCATCAACACAAACACAACCTAACCCAATCTTCTAAGCCTTCATAGTTCTCAATGAGATAGATTGGTAATCAGAGTTCCGGCGTTGGGTGCTGCAGAGTAAATCCACTTAGAGACTTCAGAGGTTTTGAAGAAGGCCATTTGGTACGAGCTCGAGGAGTTCATCAGGTTATTATAGTCTAGAGGTATTAGATTCGGCGGAGTTGCTGCCACAGGTCTTATACCATCACTGTAAGTCTTTCTCATTATAGTGTATTTTGGCTGGTAGCCTAGATACCCGGAGTGGTTTTTTACTCGCATGAGTTTTCCACTTCGTTAACAAAATTACTGGTGTTTTTTACCTGCTAGTGTTTATTTTCTTTCTGTTATAATTGTATTATTCACAATTGATAGATTTAAGGGTCGTTGATTATTTTATTAATCCATAGTAACAATAATTAGGACTTTTTTTAGTTTATTGTGATTTATTCCGCATATGATCAGAACCTTAGGAAAACTTCAGAATTTTCAATGTCATTATTGTCATCATATGAGCATGTACCATATTGTTAACATTATCCTCCTATTTACTATTGCCACAGATGTTTTTGCACTTTTTATCCTTCATGTTTCACGTAGAATATCCTGGCATACTTATACTATGTCCGATCGAACATTAAGTGCATACAAAATTTTATCTGGCCAGGCTCTTTCACATGTTATTATTGTTGTTCTGTTTCATGGCCTTTTATTTATTTTGTTTACTCTTAGTTAAACATGATTTATCTTTTGTATCTCTCTGGTTTGTGAAACACAAGCGGCCAGACATGGGTTATGTCCAGTCGGACATTAATGACACATAAAAATATCCGGCCAAGCTTCCACAAAGCCAGACCAATGAAATGCATGCTCTGATTTACTTGATTTTCATTTTACTATTGGTGTAACTATTTGTCAATTCCGCTCTTCACTTTCTTTTACTGTTTATTATTTGTTGTATGTGCAATATATGCTTTATAAACTGCAATTGCATGTGACTGCATTATAAGATGTTGGGATACCTCTCCTCGAACCTAAATATTATACTGGCATCAGTAAGGGACCATTTCAAACCCAAACGAATTTAAGGTATGACCTTGCGAGTGTTGGGACAGTTATGGGACCTATAGGATCGTATCGGTGTCTCGTGTAGAGGAAATGGGTTTAACCCGTGGTAAATGAGCATGGGTGTATTTTTAAATATTTTAGTAGAATATTATTTTTCATTACGAGTGTTTATGGAGAAGTCATGGATCAATTGCAGTCCAAAAAAATCAAATCAGGATAAAATCAGATCATGCATGCTGGTGCGCGCATGCGCTACATGCAGCGTACACTGCATGCAGTGTTTGCAGTATGCAGCAACACACTGCGTTGTAACACATCACTCTCAAATTTTTCATTTTTTAAATAAATCCTTAAACACTTTTTAAAAAACACCCAAAATAATTTAATTTCAAAAACAACCTTAACACATGTTATACAACAAACATATATGTATTCTAGATATATATATATATATATTTCTTTGATTCAAAATACAAACCAAAATAGAATCCCATAATGAAGTGACTCATGACATGTAAGTGTTCCTAGAACATGCCAAGATCGTCTAAGAGTGATTTGTGTGTGAATAAAATCAAAAGAGTTGCGGAAAATACTCACATTCATCGGATGAGTTCAAACCTTTTATGCATTTCGGTGGAAGTTCCAAGTCCTTCTTGAGTGTTTCCAACACTTGGGGGCGAGTTTCCCTATCACCTTGATCCACTCCTTTAAGTGCTAGCTTGGAACAAAATGAAAGAAAAAATTTATCCTCCAAGGAGATGATGTTTCGGCCATGGCTAGGGAGAGAAGAGAGAGTTTTTGATTTTGTGTATTTGCTTTCTAAAAACAAAAACAATTACCAATTCTTTTTCCAAAAAGTGTATATACTTTTCCAAAAAGTAATTACAAAGTGTGTTGGACAAGTTAGCTTTAAAGCTCCCAACCACTTCCATCACCAGAAAGGTGACTAGTGATGTAAGTTGGTGGGCCCCACTTGAATTCAAAAATCAAGTGGATTGCTCAACATAATTTGGGCTCGTATTCGTTTAATCCGATTAAACGAAATTTCCGTCGCAACGTAAT
>SKCR01016353.1:0-52176 GCA_019454045.1 Zanthoxylum bungeanum | reverse complement strand
TTCTCATGATGACACATATGTGTGGCATCTTAGACTTGGTCATATTAGCCTTGATTGGATAAATAGGTTGATAAACAACGGAGCTTTAAACCAGTTAGAGCTTGGAACTTTACCAATCTACGAGTCATGTCTAGAAGGAAATATGACCCAGAGACCTTTTACTGGAAATGGTATAAGAGCCAATCAACCACTTGAGCTAATACATTCAGAAATTTACGGACCGATGAATATAAGAGGTCGAGGTGGTTACAAATATTTCGTCACATTCATTAATGATTATTCCAGAAATGAGATGTTTACCTAAAGCAGCATAAGCCAGATACTTTTGAAAAGTTCAAATAGTATTGTGCTGAGGTTGAGAACCAATTAGTTAAGACGATCAAAACTCTATGATCGGATCGTTGAGCAAAATACCTTGACAAAAATTTTGAGGAATTCTTAGTTGAGCATAGGATAATATCCATGCTCACTACACTTGGAACACCACAGCAAAATGGTGTTGCAGGGAGGAGAAATCAGACCCAACTAGACATGATAAAATCTATGTTTAGTTATAATTCACTACCTAGTTCATTTTGGGGGTATGCATTGAAATCAACAATGTCTATCCTTAATGTAGTTTCATCTGAGTCTGTTCCTAAAACTCCCTTAGAGTTGTGCAGTGGTCGTTAAGCTAGTTTATGATATTTCCGCATATGGGGGTGTCCAGCAGATCTGCTGAAGAATAAGACTACAAATTTGAAGTCGCATTCACATGTGTGTCTATTTATAGGCTATCCTAAAGAGACTAGGGGTGGATTCTTTTATAGTCTGAAATATAGCAAAGTATTTGTGTCGACAAACACTACGTTTCTAGAGGAGAAATATATGAGGGAGTTCAAACCTCGAAGTAAAGTGTTACTCAATGAGTTACTTACTGGTTCGACCAGCACACCATTGTCAACCGCAGTTGAAAAAAACATAGCACCTTCGATATCTGAGCATCAAATGTAAGTTTATCAGAATGATCTGCCACCTAGACGCAATGTGAGGGTTGCACGAAAACCTGATCGCTATCTAGGAGTTGGAAAGACATAAGTTGTTGCTTCCAGTAATGGTGTAGATGATCCATTGACCTATCGTAATGCCATGGATGATTCTGAAAAAGAAGAATGACTGAAAGCCATGAACCTCAAGATATAGTCAATGTACTCCAACTCAGTTTGGGAAATTGTAGACCAACCTGATGGAGTAAAACCCATAGGTTGAAAGTGAATCTACAAGAGAAAGAGATGAGCAGATGGGAAAGTACAGACCTTCAAGACTAGGCTAGTTGCCAATGATTATACCCAGAAAGATGGAGTAGACTATGAGGAGACTTTCTCGCCAGTAGTCATTATCAAATCCATCCACACTCTTCTGTACATTGCCGCACGTTATAACTATGAGATTTGACATATGGATGTCAAGACTGTATTCTAAAATGGAAATCATGATGAGTGTATCTATATGGTACAACTAAATGGGCTCATAGCCCAAGGTCAAGAGAAAAATGTTTGCAAGTTGGAAAGGTCCATTTATGGACTTAGGCAAACATCTCGATCTTGGAACATAAGATTTGATACCACGATCAAGTCTTATGATTTTGAGCAGAATGTCAATAAGCCTTGTGTATACAAGCATTTCATTGATGGAAATGTGATTTTTCTCGTGTTGTATGTTGGTGATATTTTACTCATTGAGAATGATGTAAAAATATTATCGGACGTGAAAATCTGGCTAGTTAACCAATTCCAAATGAAAGATTTGGGAGAGCCCGGTTATGTACTTGGGATCCAGATTATTCGGGATCTCTCAAGCATCCTATATCGACAAGATCCTTGTGTTATTTGTATTTAGAATTCAAAGAAAGACAATTTTCCTTATCGACATGGAATTCATTTTTCGAATGAACAGTCTCCTAAGACACCTCAAGGGGTTGAGGAAATGAGATATTCTCATATGCCTCAACAATTGGTAATCTCATGTATGTTATATTATGCTCGAGACTAGACATCTTTGTTGCAGTGAGAGTATTCAGTAGGTTTCAGTCTAACCCATGATTGGATCATTAAGTGGCTGTGAAACATATTCTCAAGTATCTTAAGAGAACGAGAAATTATATGCTTGTATATTCTGGTGAGGATATGATCCTTAAGGGAAATACGAACTCTAATTTTCAGACGGATATTAATTCTAGGAAATCAACATCTGGATCAGCATTTACCTTAGGTGGTGGGGCCATTATGTGGATAAGCATAATGCAATCTTGTATTGCTGACTCCACCATGGAGGTTGAGTATGTAGCAGCGTGCGAAACAACTAAGGAAGCACTTTGGTTCCTGAAATTCTTGGAAGATCTGGAAGTTGTTCGAGATATGGATAAACCACTCACATTTTATTGCAATAATAGTGGTGCAGTGGCGAATTCCAAAGAACTAAGAATCCACAAGAGCGGGAATCATATAGAGAGAAAATATCATCTCTTCAGGGAGATAGTGCAGAGAGGAGACGTTTATGTCATAAAGATTGCATCCGTAGAGAACCTGGCTGATCTTTTTACAAAGATATTGTCGGCTAAAGTGTTTGAAGGTCACCTAGATGGTCTAGGATTACGAGACATGTCTCATTTGCTCTAGTGAAATTGGGAGATTGTTGAGATATATGCCTTAGAACTTCATATAATATAAACGAAATTATATGTTAAAACAATAAGATGCATTATTCTTTTATCAAAGTGTGTGTTTATATCGAATATTATAAATTGTCTTATTTACCCTTGATTACTCATGTGCCTTCAGACTTAGTGTATGAGTGTCACACATAAGAGGATTTATGTCTTAAATTAGTAATCTAAAATAGTCCATAGAGAGCAAACAAAACGAGTACTTTTTTCGGTTTATCTATAGCTGAGGTCCATTCTATAGTTGTATGGCGACCTTGATCCGGGATCGTCCATGTGATGATATGAGAATGAAGACACCTTATATGATTTGATCATATAGAACTAGACCCAGATAGAATTGAGTTTCTTATAATATCCATTAAATTTAGAAATTCATTTCAATCTACTAGATGGTCATATATGGATTCATCTGAATCCTGAGTGTACTACTGATGAGCGGAAAATATATCAATAATACCGCCCCTTTAACTTAATATTTTATTTAGTTTCTCGGGTTTGATGAACTTTTTGATGTGTTTTAGTTTATTTTGCAGATAAAATAATATCGGGTCTCGATGAAATTATTTAGGACGAAATATGGGTCAAATAAGGGCAATTATTGGACTTGATATTTTAATTTTGGAGATTGGAAACTTGAAAGGGCGTTTTGACGAAGTACAGTTTTGGAAATTCCAGTTTTGCGCATCTGTCGTATTTTGGGCTTAACTTTTTACTCAGATATCAGATTGAGCTGATTCAAGTTTCAGATTAAAGAAGACTCAAAGATATACAACTTTGAAAGACAAAATAATTTCGAATTCTGAAGATGTCATGCCCGAAATTGATGAACCATCCAGAAGTGTGTAGTGTGTAATTATTAAAGTCACTTTCAATCATTTTCAAAGCAAAAAATAAATTAATATAATAAATATAAAAATTATCAAATCATCACCAAACATGATAAGAGATTAGTGGAGCAATTAATAATGGATTTGGTGGAGCAATTAGTGGAGCAATAATAATTGATTTGGTGGATGATTTGATGGAGGCAAAATTTTGCCTATAAATACCAAGCCATTTCATTTGTAAAATTCATAATTTCTTCTAAGGAATTCCTTAAGAATACTAAGAAGATTGTATTTTGTTTGTTTATTTACAGCTTTCAGTAATTATTTTCGTTTTCACACTTTCTTTTCTTTACTTTTCAGTTTTTATTTTCCGCAATTTACTTTTACGCACAATACTTTTCTTTCTTTAATTTTCAGTTTTACTTTTCAGTAATGAGGAGGTAACTCCCCTTTGCTGGGGTAAAAGGTAAAACTTTTATTACTAATATTTAGATTAATCTCCCTTAATTATAATATATAAACTAGTTAAAACCTGACTTAACGAGGATACCGTCATATTGGTCGGTTGGTAATTATTTAAATTGGTTTTAACCTAACTAAACTGGATACCGCCTGATTGGTCGGTTGGTAATTAATTATTAATTTGACTTAATCTGGATACCGCCTATATGGCTGGTTGGTAATTATCATGCAAAGTTAATATATTATTTAAGGGAGATATCTAAAATAGAAGTAATAAAAGTGGATCAGTTTACCTCAGCATTTTCTTTTATTGTACTTTTACTTTATTTACTTTTCAGTAATTTACTTTCAGCATTTGCTTTTCAGCAATTTACTTTTCAGCAATTTACTTTCAGCAATTTACTTCCAACATTTACTTTTCAGTAATTTAATTTCAGCATTTACTTTCCGTCATTTACTTTTCAACAATTTAATTTTCAGTATTTTACTTTTTGTCTTTTATTTTATTTAACTTTTTACTATCCGTAAATATGTGTCGTAACTAAGTCAGTTATCTAGGGTTGCGATGAAATCCAATATCACCGGTTTATAAGGGGTTAGATTATAGCTTAGGTAATATAAAGATTTATTTATTGAGTCTTAATCTTAATGCTTTTTCATTAACTGGCCATTAATAAAATTGAACTGGGAAACTTAAAAATGAACTAGACATTGGGATTTTAAGTTTAAGACCTTAGACTCAATAGTCCACGATCTTCCTTGAGGATAGATAACCCTTTAATAGATTTCCTTACAGGATAGACATATACCTGTCGGGCGGGGGTAGCCATAATTGGAACTTAAACTTAATGAATCCAGATAATTTGGTTGACATAGACATATGGTTCAATTGGGTTAAACTGGGTATTTGTGTCTGACCATCGACAGAGGCTTACACATAATTTAGTGTTCCAGGTTAATAAATCAATATTACCCAAATTTAAGATAACCACTTCATCTTTAAAATGATATTGGAAGAAATCAAAACCCTAAATAGTTTTTTAATATTGAATTTTCTTAAAACCTACTTTCGAACAATTTTATTTACTTGTTTTTAAATTTAGAATCGTCACCATTTCAAATCAATCCAACAATCTATTAGATACTAGTAATCATTTGACCTCATAAAATTAATAGCTTAGGTATTAAGTCCTCGTGGATCGATACTTTTTTATACTACTTGAACGATACGTGCGCTTGCGTTATACGCGCGTGTGTAAGCACCGGTCAAGTTTTTGGCGCCGTTGCCGGGGACTTAATTATCTTTTAATATTAGTTTAGGGGTTAGATACATTACTTGTGTCTAATTTTTCTTTTCACTTATTTTTGTTGTTTTCACTTGTTTCAGGTTCTCAGACACTTCATGAGACGAACCAGAAGCTTTGAACTCCATCCGCTTGACCCAGAGATTGAAAAAACCATCCGACAATTGAGAAGGGAAAGGCGAGAAGGCCAAGAAGCAATTGTTAACATGGAACCTGAACCTTTGGAGGTTGCACCACCAATTCCCATTCGAGACAGAACTATTACAGTGGTAGATGGCCTCATTTCTTGTATTGTACTTCCTCCCTTACCAGCAAATACGGGTGACATCAAAACTTGCATTCAGATGATTCAGCAATCAGTTCAGTTTGGGGGGAATACAACTGAAGATCCTAATGCCCACATCAGTAACTTTCTGGAAGTTTGTGGTACTTTCAACTACAACAGAGCATCAGAAGAAGCAATGAGACTGCGAGTTTTCCCATACTCCTTGAAGGACAGAGCTAAAGCTTGGCTACATTCACTACCAGCAGGTTCCATCACAACTTGGAACACTCTAGCCACCAAATTCCTTGCAAAATACTTTCCACCGGCCAGAACTGCAAAGTTGAGGAATGACATCACATCCTTCGTGCAGCAAGATTCAGAATCCCTCTGCGAAGCTTGGGAAAGATTCAAGGATTTGCTTCGGAAATGTCCTCACCATGAAATTGCAAAATGGCTACAAGTCCAAATATTCTACAATGGACTTTCTGGAATAATGAGAACCACAATTGATGCTGCTGCTGGAGGAGCACTAATGGCAAAAGGAGAAGATCAGGCTTGGGATTTAATTGAAGAAATGGCAAACAATAATTCTTTGTGGCCAATAGAAATGAGCATGATCCAAAGAATCGCAGGAATTTATGAAGTTGGAGCCAACACAACACTGAATGTCAAGCTGGATATAATTTGCAAAAATCTGGAAACTCTTAACATGAAGGTTAATGGTGGATCCACAAGTTCATCAGGAGCAAGAGGAGCACCAGAACCAGTTCAGCAGGAAGAGACAGCGAACTATGTCAATAATTTCAACAAACATGGGAACAATCCATATTCCAACACCTACAACCCTGGGTGGAGAAATCATCCCAATTTTTCATGGAGCAACAGTTCAGGGCAAAAGAACAACCCACCACCTGGATTCCAGCAACAGAACTATCCACCACCTGGATTCCACCAGCAGAACAAAGGCCATGAGCATGAAAAAAAACCAGAAATGAAAGAATGGTTTGCAGCGATGTTCAAAAAGCAAGAAGCAAAATACGATGCTATGTTTCAAGCTCAAACAGCATTCAATCAAAGCCAATCAGCTTCTATTATAGCACTGGAGAATCAAATTGGACAACTAGCAAATGCTCAGAGTTACAGACCGTCAGGTACCCTTCCTAGCAACACAGAGCCAAATCCAAGAAACATGGGGAAGGAACAATGTCATGCCATCATGTTAAAAAGTGGTACTGAAATCAACAAAGATGTTGGAGCCAAAATAGCTGCTGAGGAAGTTCCAAAAGAAACAAAGAAACAGATGGAGGAAAAAGAAGCAAAAGAAAAAGAACAAATCATTTCACATCCACTTTTCCTCAACGTCTTCAGAAGAACAAATTGGACAAGCAGTTTTCTCGGTTCCTGAAGATCTTTAAAAAGCTGCATATCAACATTCCATTTGCAGATGCGTTGGAACAAATGCCAAGCTATGCCAAATTCATGAAAGACATTCTTTCACGAAAGCGGAGATTGGGAGATTACGAGACAGTAGCATTATCAGAAGAATGCAGCGCTATCATTCAGAGGAAACTTCCCCCAAAGTTGAAAGATCCTGGCAGTTTCACTGTTCCTTGCACCATAGGAGAACATGACTTCGGTAAGGCTCTGTGTGATTTAGGTGCTAGTGTTAACTTGATGCCTTTTTCTATTTTCAGGAAATTATAGATTGGAGAAATAATGCCAACTTCAGTCTCACTACAACTTGCTGATAGAACGCTCGTATTTCCGAGAGGTGCAGTTGAAGATGTGCTGGTCAAGGTTGACAAATTCATTTTCCCAGCAGATTTTATTGTCCTTGATATGGAGGAAGACGCAGACGTGCCAATCATCCTCGGGAGACCGTTCTTGGCTACAGGTCGAACCATTATTGATGTACAAAAATGAGAATTAACCATGAGGGTACAAGACCAAGAAGTAACATTCAATGTTTTCAAGGCTATGAATTTCCCAGATGATGAAAAGAAGGAGGAATGTTTCAAATTTGATGTGATACACAGTACCATTCAGAACTCCAATGTAATGCAAAGTTCTACTGACAAACTTAAAACATGTCAATTGCCTGTGGAGCCTAAAGATAAAGCATCTTTTACACTGAAAGAGCCAATTCTTGCTCTACAAGCAACAGAAGAGAAAAAGTTCCACCAGCTCAACGAATTGGAGGAATTTCACAATCAGCCTTTTGAGGATGCCAAATTGTACAAAGAAAAGGGCAAGAAAAGACATGATGAAAAGTTAGTGCGCATACAACTTGAACCAGGGCAGAAGGTACTGTTAAACAAATCAAGGGTGAAATTCTTCCCATGGAAGCCAAAATCACGGTGGTCAGGTCCATTTGTGATCACCAAAGTTTTACCAGATAGAGCCGTTGAGATACATGATCCTGACTCCAACAAAACTTTCAAGGTTAAAAACAAACGTGTCAACACTACTGGGGAGAATCATTTGAGCGACAAAAAGAAAGTGTTACACTTTCAGATCCAGCTTAACGTTCGAGAAGTCAAGTCTGGCTGACGACTTTAAACTTAGCGCTAGCAGAGAGGCAACCCATGCAATTTTTGCTAGCAGAGAGGCAACCCATGCAATTTTTGTATATATTATGATTTGGAGTGATTTAATTTTGTGTGTTAGTTTTTGCAGATTAAGTCATTTCAATATGGAAGAAGCTCTCGCAAATCTTCGCAAGCAATTTCCTTCTCTCCCTCAAAAATCTCTAATGAAAGTTTACAAAGCTCGCTTGGAACGGATGAGGTTACTGACGATCCTTGGTGTTCCCAATGACATTCGTTGGGTAATTGAAGCACGAGTCGGTTGGCAGGTGAGTCTTCAGACTCTTTTATTTCACATCTGCCTGGTTTTGGAAGAAGAACTTATGCAAAGAAACAAAAAGCTAAGCAAATGGGTGTTTGTTACAAATGTGCACGTTGGAATTGCAATACTCGTTGTCGTTCTTTAGGAATGGTGTCTGATAATCGCGAAGACAAAATTAAATTCATTAGGGATGGCTTGAGTAAGGAGTCTTTAGATGATATATATTCGACTCTTGAGACGCATCCCAGTGGATATGTTCACATAGCCTTTCACAAATTACATACACAATTTCAAAAAGAAAGACAACTGTTAAGTCTCGGGAATCTGACTCAAAAATACCCTGTTTGCCAATTTATAAGAAAATTGGATGGGAAGCTTGTCCCTGACGCATAGACGTCAATCAAGCCGTTACTTTTCTTGTAAATATTATATCTCTTTGTCTTTTCCTAATAAGTGTAATTTGTTTTGTTGTTTTCTTTTATTTTCTCCGACGGGATCCAGACCTTTTTGACTATCACGATATTATTTCGCTACTAATCGTCCTCTGGAAGATACTTGTGCTATTTTTACTCACCCTTTTCAGGTACTATAAATTCAGCCCGTCATTGCACTTTTGAAGGCATCCAGATTTGAGAAATAAATACATTTAAAAAATGGAAGCCACTTCAAGAAGACGAGTTGAAAACATTTGTGTGTTTTGCGGTAGTACTGTTGGTACTAAACCACAATACATAGAAGCATCACATGAATTGGGTCGAGTGTTAGCTGCAAGGAATATGCACTTAATATATGGCGGAGGAAATCTTAGACTTATGGGGACCGTTTCAAAGGCTGTACAAGAAGGAGGCAGTCACGTTTTGGGAATCATTCCAAAACCCTTGGCAGAGGCAAATCTTATTGAGCCATCAAACGGAGAGGAATTAATCGTGCTAGGTATGTCTGAACGACTGGTAGAAATGATTAACCGTGCTGATACTTTTATGGCTTTGCCAGGTGGCTTGGGCACATTGGAGGAAATTTTTATTGTACTATCTTGGGCGAACCTGAACATACACCATAAACCAATTGGGCTGTACAACATTGATGGATTTTATGATTTTCTTTGTGTGTTTCTTGATGATGTCCGGAGAAATGGGTTCATATCAAAACCTTTAAAAGAACTCCTATTTACTGCCAGAACTGCTCCAGATCTAATTGACCAACTCATAGCCTATGAACCAAAAGTTGACCCTATCATTTCAAAGATAAATTGGTCCGAGGACGATCGTGGTAAGAGGCGTCGAATTAATCTGGATCTTAACCTTTAATTTCCTGTAAAATTTCAGCTAACCAGGTATTATCTTCTAAAATCTTCTTCTACTATTTAAGACATTGGGGACAATGTCTCATTTAGGTTTGGGGGAGGAAATTAGTTGATTAATATCTTGTTTTTAGTTGTATGTTGTTTTTTGTTTTTGTTCATAATTTTTCGAAAAATACAAAAAAAATTGAAAATTTTTCAAAAATTACAAAAATATTTTGTGTTTTTAAGTTTTTATTTTGACTAAAAATGTGAAATTGGTAAGAGATAGCTGGGTAAGGAATTTCCACTCCTGAGACGTATCTCAAACCTATTTTCAAAACAAGTTAATTTTTGTTTATTTCCTTTTAAATTATTTAATTTGTAAATTCTCCATAAAACTGACTAAAATAGATCTTCATATGCTCAGTTAGCAGGTATTATCAACATACATAGTAACATACGGACATGAGCGAAAATTGAAAAGTTTGTAATATTCAGTACTCTAGTTTAATTGGAGGAAGCATCTCAAAAAGTAATGGAGTAAAAAAAAAAAAAAAAACGTCTGAGATCCGAGTTATTAAGTCTGTAAGGGTGTTTTAACACATAGTGCCCTAAAACCAACTAGTTTGGGAGTCACTGGCCCAAAGCTCGCTACATGGATCAAAGATGCTGCAAAAATATATATATTTGAAGTCTGAGTAATTAAGTCCGTAGGGGTGTCTTAACACCTGGTGCCCTAAAGCCAACTGGTTTGGGAGCCACCGGCCAAAGCTCGTTACATAGATGGAAGATATTGTATATAAATAAAAAATAGAGAAAAAAAAAACAGAAAAATTAGAAAAATTATTCCATTACTGCAAAAAGGTGTGAATTCTGATAAAATTTTAGGACAAAAATATTACTCTCTTATCAACTGCACTTATGACTGTTATGGGCAAAAATAAGTTGTTTAATATTTTGTTGGCTATGTATATGAAGAATGGTAAAAATAATCTGAGAATTTACTTATTCGGTAATTTAGAATGAAACAAAACAACTAGTAACTTGGAGTAGAAGTTTCACCTGATTAGTCACTAACTTCTTTATTCTCTTTTCTCTTGTCTTTTTACTTTTGTGTGCATTAGTTTTATTATCTTGTTACATTTGTAAAACGTTTGTGGGTATCGTTGCTGTAAGCCCTCACGAGACTATAACTCGTCCACTAGGGACACCTAGGGGTTTAAAGGCTTGTTGCATATGCTAAATGCAACCGTGATCCCTACGAAAGTGGCTTAGTTTAATTTTATTTTATTTTGTTGTTTTGCTCGAGGACTAGGAAAATGTTAGGTTTGGGGGTGTGATGAGCGGAAAATATATCAATATTTACCGCCCATTTAACTTAATATTTTATTTAGTTTCTCGGGTTTGATGAACTTTTTGATGTGTTTTAGTTTATTTTGCAGATAAAATAATATCGGGTCTCAATGAAATTATTTAGGACGAAATATGGGTCAAATAAAGGCAATTATTGGACTTGATATTTTAATTTTGGAGATTGGAAACTTGAAATGGCGTTTTGACGAAGTGCAGTTTTGGAAATTCCAGTTTTGCGCATCTGTCGTATTTTGGGCATAACTTTTTACTCAGATATCGGATTGAGCTGATTCAAGTTTCAGATTAAAGAAGACTCAAATATCTACAACTTTTAAAGACAAAATAATTTCGAATTCTGAAGATGTCATGCCCGAAATTGATGAACCATCCAGAAGTGTGTAGTGTGTAATTATTAAAGTCACTTTCAATCATTTTCAAAGCAAAAAATAAATTAATAAATAAATAATAAAAATTATCAAATCATCACCAAACATGATAAGAGATTAGTGGAGCAATTAATAATGGATTTGGTGGAGCAATTAGTGGAGCAATTAATAATTGATTTGGTGGATGATTTGATGGAGGCAAAATTTTGCCTATAAATACCAAGCCATTTCATTTGTAAAATTCATACTTTCTTCTAAGGAATTCCTTAAGAATACTAAGAAGATTGTATCTTGTTTGTTTATTTACAGCTTTCAGTAATTAATTTTCGTTTTCACACTTTCTTTTCTTTACTTTTCAGTTTTTATTTTCCGCAATTTACTTTTACGCACAGTACTTTTCTTTCTTTAATTTTCAGTTTTTACTTTTCAGTAATGAGGAGATAACTCCCCTTTGCTGGGGTAAAAGGTAAAACTTTTATTACTAATATTTAGATTAATCTCCCTTAATTATAATATATAAACTAGTTAAAACCTGACTTAACGAGGATACCGTCATATGGTCGGTTGATAATTATTTAAATTGGTTTTAACCTGACTAAACTGGATACCGCCTGATTGGTCGGTTGGTAATTAATTATTAATTTGACTTAATCTGGATACCGCATATATGGCTGGTTGGTAATTATCATGCAAAGTTAATATGTTATATTAAGGGAGATATCTAAAATAGAAGTAAAAAAGTGGATCCTTTTACCTCAGCATTTTCTTTTATTGTACTTTTACTTATTTACTTTTCAGTAATTTACTTTCAGCATTTACTTTTCAGCAATTTACTTTTCAGCAATTTACTTTTCAGCAATTTACTTCCAGCATTTACTTTTCAGTAATTTAATTTCAGCATTTACTTTCCGTCATTTACTTTCAACAATTTATTTTCAGTATTTTACTTTTTGTCTTTTATTTTATTTAATTTTTTACTATCCGTAAATATGTGTCGTAACTAAGCCAGTTATCTGGGGTTGTGATGAAATCTAATATCACCGGTTTATAAGGGGTTAGATTATAGCTTGGGTAATATAAAGATTTATTTATTGAGTCTTAATCTTAATGTTTTTTCATTAACTGGCCATTAATAAAATTGAACTGGGAAACTTAAAAATGAACTAGACATAGGGATTTTAAGTTTAAAATTATTTGAAATCATCCAACAATCTGTTAGATACTAGTAATCATTTGACCTCATAAAATTAATAGCTTAGGTATTAAGTCCTCGTGGGATCGATATTTTTTATACTACTTGAATTATACGTGCGCTTGCGTTATACGCGTGTGTAAACACCGGTCAACTACGAACTGCTGCATGGCGAGCTAGGTGCTTTGATTTACAAATGTGAGGTTGGTGTAGCAATCGCGACCAATAGTTACGTACTTTGGGGACATAGTTTGATATGTAGTTGGGGACGTTTTACATAGATATGGAGTTCACTTTTTTTTTCGAGAAGTAGATGAGTATCTTCCTTAAAGGTTGATTCGGTACATGAACGATTAGAGCGCTCAAGTCTTTCTATTACGAATAAAAATATTAACATTCATAATGATTATGAATAAATCGTTCATTATAAAATCAATTGCACTTAAGGTAAAAATAATTAGAGGGGTATAATGAACATTATGACCCGGCACTAATTATGAGATACTCGTGAAGGGCCAATCCGTATGTAATGACTATATCGATGGACACCGACGTAGTTTGGCTTATATTATCTATTTACGGCAACGAGAGTGCAGCTTCTAGTTTTTAGTGGAATAACCTGAAGTTAATAATTCTGAATATTTAATTAAGAGTTTAATTAATATTCCTGGATTATTGGAGTTCAGAACTGTAGGTCAATTTGGTCCCTGTGCTAGCTCAACATACTATAGCAAATTAAATATAATGGAATAGTCCAATTATATACTCACAATCACATATATGTATTATTATAAATGAGATTAATAATATATTTTATCACACATGTAACTTTATATTATGTTTAATATAAGGTTTTTATTAAATAAATGATTATAAGATAATCATTAAATTTAACAAATATATTGTATTATCGGTAATTATTTTCTTGATTATGCCTTTCAGTGTTTTGTTGGACAATTCTGCTTGGCCATGTGACTAAGCTTAATATTGTGTGAAGTTCACCAATTAAATCCAAATTTCACTTAAGAATTGTTTAACTCTGTCTCCATTTAAAGAAATCTCATGTTCAACCATTAATATCTGAGGTATCCCAAATCTATAAATGATATGGTCTCTGATGAAACCAATGATCTTTCTTGCGAAATCTCCACTGGAGGAACACCTTTCACCCATTTAGTGAAGAAATAAGTGGCTACAATGATAAAGGTGTGCCTCTTGACCGATGGAGGGTGAATTTTACCAATCAAATCGATCACCTAACCTTTGAATGGCCATGGCTTTACAATATGAGACATTTCACTTATTGAAGCTCTTTGTATCAACCCGTGCTTCCGGCATGCTAGACATCCTTTCGCATAGCCAACACATGATTTGCCCATTTTCTGCCAATAATAAACACTTATAACGATTAGCCATCTCATTTTAACTCTAGCTCAGTGGGCTCCACAAATTCCTTCATGGACTTCAGCCATGATTGTCTTGGCTTTTGTCAATCTAACACATTTTAGCAATACATCATCTTGACATTTTTTTTTGTATAAGACGTCATCCAATAACACGAAATTCAAAGAACACATCTTAATATCTTTGATTTTCTTGACCGGTGAGATCTCTTAAGAATTCTTCGATCTCTTTCCTTCAATCACTAACATCTTCACCCTCTATAATGTTCAATTCTTTTTTTCGTCTCTGCAATGCAGGTTTAATTACTCC
Organism: Zanthoxylum bungeanum; assembly: GCA_019454045.1. Classification (NCBI taxonomy): domain Eukaryota; kingdom Viridiplantae; phylum Streptophyta; class Magnoliopsida; order Sapindales; family Rutaceae; genus Zanthoxylum; species Zanthoxylum bungeanum. Next base: position 37,841 of record SKCR01016353.1, on the reverse strand, counting down.
ATCTTCACATATTACATCCTGCACAACATTTCACATTTCCTTATACCCTAAAGCCACTTGAGCTAATGAATTAGCTATTTCATTTTTTGTCCTAGGGTTGTGCTTAATCTCTATCAAACTTTTATAGCAATTCCTGAGTAATTTCTAATGCAACCATAATTGACTAGTTTTGGCATCTAAAGGTACCCACAATTTGACAGACCATCTCTAACACCCCGGTCACTTCGACGTGGTCTCGATGACCATTTTCTACAGGAGTGATGTATTATGTAACACAAAATCACGCATTAGTGTGTTTGTACTCATGAAATAATTTTTTGAAAATCTAGTAAAATATTTACAATTCTGATACGCAATTATTTTTCAGTTGCCTCCAGACAGCCTTTGATATTTCAACCATAACTTGAGCTATCAATGTCCAGTTTTAGTGATCTTAGTACCATCGGCTTAAACAAAAGCTACAATTTTCCATAAGCTTTTGTCTGACTACATTGTGTAGTGACGTGAACAACTTGTCATTTTTGAATGCTAATTATAAAATAATATTTAATTCATAAAAAATTCCCCTTACTATATAAACCAGTCACTGTTTTCTTCTTTTTTTTCATGAAATTTCTACACAATTGCACACAAATTTGTCTCTCAACTCACATCCAAGCTTTTTCTGAATGATGATTTCTTGTGTTTCTTCAAGCAAGTTCCAATTTTAGTAAGTCACTAACTCTATTTTTTCTCTGATTTTCGAAATCCCTAGCATGCATACCCATTTTTCTCAATTTAAAATTCATGAATCTTAGGGCTAGAAATGATGTGTTTTGCATGATTTGGTTAACCTAAGTATCTATTTGTGCATTTGATGACATTATGAATGAGCATTAATTTGATTCAAACTCAAAATTTTGAAAATGGGTCACCATGGCCGAAAACTTGAGGGGGGTGAGAAGCTTGACTTTTAAGGTTTGGTTATATTATAATCAATGTGTGTGATGATACATTGTGGTTTGTGTGTTGGAATAGATTTATCAAACTTGATAATGGATTTGGTGCTTGGCCAAATTTAGGTAAGGTTGAGAGCTTCGATGTTGTGATTTGGTAAAGATATAAGCATGAGTTTGGTGTTTAAAATAATGGTGATAAGCATGTGTATGTGAGATGTGGCCGAATGGATGGGTAGGCAGATGTCTTGTTGTTGTTATGTGATGCTGATTTAGAGATAATGGTGATGATAATGTATTGTATGGCATGGGTTGTGAAGGAAAAGTGATATTGTCATGATACTTAGGGAAGGGCGTGAATGTTTGATATGCTGATGTTGAGCATATTGGATGGGTTAAGAACAATGGTAATATCTCGAGTACTTTTTATGTGAAATGTAAGTCGTTGTGATTTATAAATGAGATTGTGTTAATGGCTTAAGTAAAGTTATGGTCGTGTGTAATGTAGAGTGTAGCAATGTGTATTCATGGCATGTGATGGACGTTTCATTTATGAAGAGTTGGGTATTTACACGATGTTCGGATTTGTAGATAACCTAACTTGCGAGGATGCACTTGTTGGCCGTCTTAGGGACGTTGCGGCAATTTCAGTCAATATAAGTTTTGTTGTTGTGTTAGCTTACCTTTGGATAGAAATAGCATAAAAACTAATCTTCTCGATATCATGCATTAGTTTATCATTTATACATAGGATTAGTATCATAAGTATCCTTGAATACTAATCACACTTGAATTCATGGTTTGTAGATTCGATGCAAGCTATCTCGTTCGGTTGCATACGGCCTCACGAGCAGTAGGCTAAACATTAGTTGTGTGTGGATGTTATGTTTTCAAGTTTTTTCCATTTTAAGAATTTTATAATTTAAATTAAATTTTCCTTTACTGTTTAAGTTAAAATCATTATGGATATTAACTTTTTGATTTTGCTAGTATGTTTCGGGGTTATAGTTTAGATGAAATTTTCAAGAATATGACTCTAGTGAATTTGTAAACATGATTTTGAACCATTTTATTATCATTGACAAGTTTCCTGAATACATGTTGCTTTAGGAACCACAATAGCTTTTATCATGACTTTACAGTTGATTTTACGTGTCTGTTGTAACATGCTTATGGTTTTTCATTAAATTAGTTTATCAGTCGAATATTTTCAAACGCAAGTGGATTACCGCTCCCCATGTTTGACTTCTCGGGTTCGTTCACGTTACCTCATGGGGCACTGATCACCCCAATTGGCTTATACATGTTCATGTGTACGTTCTACTGCTTACACGGTGTCAGGTCCCGCTAAGTAGGATTCACGCCCCCAGGCTATAAAACTGGTGATATTTTCATAATTGTGTTTTATATTTTAATTCATTATGATTTCAGCAGGAAATGAATTTTCCATATTTATGATTTAAGGCAATTTAAGCAAATTTATCAGTTATGTTTCATTTATATAAATAAGTTTTCTTATTCATTTATTCTTAGCACTCACTCATTGGGTCTTCATAGACTCACTCTCCCACTTTCACATTTTTGGTTGTACGTCTCTCTCTCTAATCTCTCTGAAAGGTCATTTCATGTAAGGTGGCTCTTTCCGGAGGACATGGATACCAGCTGTAATCATAGAGTTGTACATGTCTTGGGTCCACACTTTGAATGTCATGTTCTCATTTAGTATATGTAAACTTAACCTAATATATATATAATATATATAATATATATATATATGTATTGATTTTATATGATGATATGGTATTAAGGAGCAAGTAATGCATGGTTTCACGTCTATTTGTTGAGATAGATTCATATATCACATATTATTCATGAGTATTGTAATAGGATGCACTGGTTGTTACAGGTCGCACACTTACATGTCTTAGGCTAAGGGATGGTCATGTCGTCTCATGCCGGTCACGTCCTGTTAGTGCCTAGACATGCACAAGGTCTCTAAGTCATGATATGTGTGTGAATAAATCAAAGACAAATTGCGGAAATTACTTACTTTGATCGGTTGAGATTTCAAAAATTTATTTGTATTTGTTGAAGCTCCAAGCTTTGTTGAATCTTTTCAACCCAAGGGTGAGTTTCTCTATTACCTTCTTTGACTTCTTAAGTGCTAGCTTGGATGAAATTTTGCAACAAAACTTCAAGAACAAGAGTGGGTGTGTTCGGCCAAAAGGGAGAGAAGAGGAGAGATAAGTGTTTTCTTTGTGTTTTGTTTCTAAAAACAATTACAAAGTCAACTCACACAATTTGTGTATATGCTTTACCAAAAGCAAAAGGCAAAAGGTGGAGGAGGGAAAATGGCATTAAATGGCCAACCACTTCCATCATTCAAGTGACTAGTGATGTAAGTTGGTGGACCCCACCTCTTAAATTCAAAATTCAAGTGGCTTACTCAACACACTTCAGGCTCGAGTTCGTTTAATCCGATTAAACGAATTTTCCGTCGCGACGTAATTAAATCCAATTTAATTAAATAATAATGCCTAGCAAAATTATTACGAAAGTCACTCGCGAATTAATTCTAAATTAATTCGTCCGCCGGAATTAAAATCCAATTTTAATTCCGCTTTGAAATCCGATTTCAATTAATATATCCAATATATTATTTAATCGATTAATTCCAAATTAATCGCGTTCTATTTGAATTTTATCCCAGATAAATTCTTGACGCAATTAATCCCAGATTAATTTTATTTCTCTTATAATTAATCCTAGATTAATTATGTTCGAGTCAAATGTCATCGGTGAATCTTTGGGAAGCGATCCAAGAGATCCCTGGATATGTTAGTAGTAAATCCGGTTGTCGAACTATCCAAACATGTGCGTACCCAGTACCACGTTCTTACCGATTTACAAGACATGGTTGGCTTCTAGCAAAGCAATGTGCCTACCCAATTCTCCAGAAATATTCAACGAATAATATATAATCTTTATCAAGTGTAGTATACTATATATTGTGTATTACGATCCAGTATCGGATGTCACATGATAGGCCTGGGGCTGGAATTGTGTCTGCCCCGTACGAAGCATATATCGGATCACAAGCAACTAGTCTCTTTAATCGAATAATCATGACCTTGTCATACTTTCCCGATAGCTGCAGCATATAAGAGTATCATTTCTGTATCCTGCGTGATCATCATCTCCATATGACTGAAGTGACACTTTCATCTTGACATCACACCCAACACACTACGATTCTCAATAATCCCAAAAGAGGCGTACACAGAACCTTTTCAAGCCCCGGATGACCAAAACCAAAGCATACTGATTGTCGCAAGTATTAGCGACGCAAGTCTCAGGTTAAGACCACATACATCTACCCTGATTCGGATTCCCATAGACACATAGTCATACTACCAATGGGATTCCGAGTGGTCTATCCAGAGCGAAGCTGTTCCCGGTCTAATGGCTAACATAACCTCCTATCACGCTTGCATAAGTATCCAATACTTAAATATATGAGAACTATGTCGTTAAGCTTTCATAACGCGCACAAGTGCAATACTAGTCTATTCCGCATTATCGATGTCCAGTCTCGATAATACTACGACTAGGGATATTTAATGATTAAACCGTTCGTGGATTGATATTGTCTCATAGCCCTGGGCATTATCGGATCGAACCGAATCTGAATCCGATCCGATCTGAAATGCTCTGAGATGTTTGATTCGTTCGGACCGGATCATCTTATCGAACTCGATCCGATCCGATCCGATAATTATCGGATCAGATCGGATTGGTTCGATCCGATTCGAATTATTTCGGATCGGATTGGTCCGATCCGATCCGAATTCGGTACACAGTACAAACAACATGACCACAAACTGCAAGCATAATCTGGTTTTGAGTAAAAAAAATCGAGCGGATCAGATCGGATCGGATAAAATCCGATCCGAAATAATTCGATTTTTTTTATTTAATATGTAACGACGTCGTTTTGCATATTAAATAATAAAAAAAAAATTCGAGCGGATCGTATCGGATAAAATCCGATCCGATCCGAAATCCGTCGAACCGGACCAACTCAATTCAATCGGATTTGATAATCGGATCGGATCTAATTTGATCTGATCCGATGCCCACCCCTATTGTCTCATATCTTATTAATCCGGAACTAATCATAAGGACTTTTATCATTTATATATATTCAAGTAATCTAATTACAAAATGATAAAATAGCAATTCCTTTGTCACATAGTTAATTTGTACAAAAACCACAATGTCGTTTACAAATAGTGATGTTATGGGTCATAATTATCCAACACGTCCCAGATATAATGGGATGTGACAAAGTTAGTATCAGAGCGCACGGTCTTAGGGTATATGTATGCATCGGTAGGGCTATGATGTTTGCATATGATGTATGCCCATAAATACTCATGTGTAAGGCAACACCCTTCCAGGTTTGATCGATTGCAAGTAAGTTTCCTCTCATTTCTTTGTAGCATGAACAGATATCGTTCCTTTAGACCATTTATGGTAGCAGAAAATGTACAGTAAACCCTTAGCTCGGTAAATCCTCAAGTTCAGTGCATGTATACAGTTTAGCTATACGAATATGCAGTAGGTTCTCAACAACATTGGTAGTTTGAATTTCTGATAGATGTGTTTCCATTCATGCTCGCGAGATCACCTTAAGGGTCTAGGACCATTTGTACATAGTAGTGCCTCTTGGAACAACGAAAATCATGATCTTACCCTACTTTTTAGAAATAATGGTTAGGAAAATTTAATTCTGACGGCGTCCGTCCCATACCTATTCTAAAATAGGTAATTGATTCCGCCAGAACAATACCTGCAGACAAGCTAGTACCAATATGTAAACCTAGTTTAATGTCTCAGATTTCCCTCCTCTTAGACAAAGAAATGGGTAACAGTGCTACCAAGGAAGTATAAGATTTGCAGTAGCAGGCCTCTATTGGAAACCCACGTTCCTCAAGGAATGCAAGCCATTAGAGCAAGAACCGACCTTTCTATTTCTGATCAGAATCGGCTAAAACCTCAAGAACAAGATAGTGAGCTATGTATCAATGTGACATAAGTAGTAATACCCAGAATGTGTAGCACATGTAGAAACTCATGAATCAATTGGTGGAGTTATTTACCCATCGATAGCAGCAGCTATGCATATGACCCTCAGTAGAAACCAAACCCCGTTACCTTAAAGCCTATTCCCGATAGTTAATGGCCACCCAATGAGACTCCAGGTGAACCCAGATAACTAGAGACCATACTGACCTAGATTCTTGGCATACGCCTTTCCATTTAATCCAACAACCCCTGTTTTTAATCAAAACCCCGAAATCAATCAGTGAACCAAGTATAGCACGTGAAGTTATCAATGAGTGCTTTTATTAAAAATTATAATATTACTTTTTTTACAATTTGTGTTACGAAAAGAATGAAACAATCCAAATCTCTAAAGTTCATCCCTCCATTCCCCTTAGAGCTGCACATTCCACAATTCAATTCTCTAAAGTCCATCCTTCCATTCCCCTTACAGCTGCACATTCCACTCCATTCACCCCAGTGAATTCCTCTTTTATCCTCTTTGGAATCCCACCAGAATTTCGTTAGCAGTTTTTTAGTGTCATCACACAAATCAGAACACACTCATAGCATATATAAATATAGCTTGGGCAACAACTTTGATTAACACTTACCATCATTGGAGAATAAGATATCGTTTGATAGAGTATAAGCTAACTTATAAATATTACAGTGAGAGAATAAATTAACTTATAAGCTCACCAAATTTTATATCAAACGCTACATAAATTGCATTGTCATTAACTTGAGACCATTAAAGCAACTCTTTTTTTTTCTTCCAACCATATAGGGTAAGCCCAAATATCTTTCATGGATGGAGACCATCTTTAAGTTAAAGATGCCTCTAATATTTTCAGTCTTGCTGCTCTGTTGGGATTTAGGAACAAAGAGGACTTGTCACAGTTAAACACCTGCCCTAAACATTAGCATAACAATCGAAAATTCTCCTCAACATTCATGCAATCCTTGATAGAGGCTTTCATAAATACTAAGCTATCATCAGAGAGCAAGTGGGAGACAAACAGATTTTTCCCAAAGTTTTATATAAAAATGCATTGAAATTATCAAAATATCTCATATGGGTTTAATGCATGTTTCATAATAGTACCTCAACTCACCAAAAATTAAATAAAAAATAAATAAAAATCCTCCCTGATTTGTCTTTTTAGCTTTTCCTTTTAGGTGAATATGCGGGGAGAAGAAAGATGATGCTTCGTGTATTCTAATCTGCTATCAGCTGGAATGACAGTTTCAGCTGCACATTACTTGGACTTCAAGTTTCTTAAGTTGCACCAGGAAACAAACAGGTTTCAAAATTTGCTTCAAATAGTTATATGCTGCACTCGGTTTCATTTATGCAAACCTGCAATAGATTTGAAGCATATTATGTATATAAGAAATATGTAAAAGAAAATCAGTAAGCATGGAGTGATTGTTTATGCATGTTTCCGAAGCAAAGGGCAGGGAAGACACGTGCTAATGAAGTTTCCATTAACTAGTGTTTGTTTTATAAAACTGGTGTGACCATATGTCAATCGAGATAGATGAAGACCTATGCTGACATAAAAAGAAACCAAAAAGGAAGACCTATATGCTTCTGAGCATAAGGAGAGTAATTCACAATAGCCGACCACATTTAGTGGGAAAATGCTTTTGGTTGGTTGGTTTGGTTATATTATTACAGATAACAAATGAAGCAACTTTGACAAATTAACAACAATTCTCAGCAAGAAGAGCACTTACCTGATATTTTGCGTCTAGAAAATGTAATTTTTGTTGGATCTCCACCTTTCTCCTCAAAAATCACCAGAATGTTTCCAGATGGCTTGAACCAGGAACGCGGAATGTGGTACCTGGTCAATGCAGATTAATTAGTTGTTTTCATAAATCATAACAACACAGATTTTTCAATGAAATAAAAAGGAACAAATTATTAGATTGGCTCAGAAAAAATCCAAGAATATATAAATTTATTGCTTTTTAAATACTTCTTTTAAAATCCATGAATATACGACCATATGAACTCTTAGTACTAATTTGCACTCAGAGCCTTTTTTTTTCTATTTTAATTTACCATCGCTGTGATGGTTCCCCACATCCAGTGAGGCATTTGTCCGGGTTGAATTTTCCCCTGTAGTCGCATTCTTGAACACACTCATCATGAATAACACTTCTTCTACTTTTCCTGGGCCAGTATCTTCCAATTTCTTCTCCATTCAACCAAGCCAGACCTTTCCCCATTTTAAGCATATCCAAACCAATAGGTTCAGCCCCAGGTGGTTGGTTCACAACAGCCTGCACCATTCAGAGAGTTTACATAATTAATATTCTCATTAAGCACTAGCAACATAATGCACGTTCAAAGTTAAATGAACATAACAGCTATTATTCGAGACAAATGTTTTTACCTTGTACCATGTCAAAGACTGATTTTTTGGCGGCTCCGAAGTTGATACCCAATTTACTTTATTCAAATTTTCAGGCTTGTATAAACTTAGGTGTTCTCCTTGTAATCCTATCTGGAAAGTGCAGAAACAGCAACAAAAGACGTGAGCGTTAATGAATTTCAATAGCTGCTTACTATTTATTACAACCGTCAATAATATCTTATATGGTTATGCCCCACCATTACTGTCACATTAGTCAAGCACAACAGCCAAAAGATATACCAAGAAATTGAACACAATGACATTTTGGTCAAACTAACTTTGTTATCATTCTGAGTTACCATGAAGCTTAACAGTGTAAGCTGATTATATTGTCAGACTCATCAGAAAGTATAATATAGAAGAATCCATAGGAAAACTGTTGCTAATATTGCATATTGATTACAAGTATTTACCAAAAAAGCATTACAGAAGGTCCAAGTGATTGTCTTCTAATATGTTAAAGGAAAGAAGCAAAAGGCCGGCACTGCATTTTAGGGTTCTTTTTGTAACCCAAAGAAATATGTAGTAACATAACATGGCCTCACTATGAACTCCATATTACTGTTAGCTAAATTTTGAAATTACTCCTATAACTGATAAGCCAGAAAGGAAGATATTAAAAGAATTCAATTACACCCAACAAAGTTATTGACAACATTTTACCCAAAAGTTCCCACAACCAAAACACTTCATAACTTCTAAAACAGGAGTTATAAACTTCGTCTACCAATGGAAGAAACATACCTTATAGGTCCAATTATATGTAGATAAGTCAAGAGTACCATTGCCGAATCCCTTAATCTTAACACTGATTAATCCTGCTCCCACCCATTCATAATATGGTCCTGCATTCTACAGCAACAAGGGAAGGAACATTCTTTACTTTTACGAGGGAGACAAAATTTTAGCATAAGTAGCAATGTATGTATTCTGTGTGTAATTTAGGGATGATAACGCATGACATCTCATAAGAGAATAGCATTTTCCCTATTTTAATGCATTCTAGATTTGTAACACCAAAGTGCCTCAGGGACGGCACCACTCATGACACCAATACAAAAGATTACACCTTAAAAAATGTGGTGGCAAAGGTAGAAGAACAAAATTTTAGTAACACACTAATATAGGGATGAATAGCTAATTTTGAAAGTAATGAATGAATAGTCAAAGAGTAGTCACAGACACCCTAGAAACCTTGAAAATCATTAAAAGAGTAGTCGCAATCCCATATTACATATGAGGGCAATGTAATGATAGTTTAAATAAATAACATTTGGAAGTTTCCATATTCTCCAAGGTTTTTTGTTGTTTTTTCCATGAGAAATCTTGGATACAACAGTGTTTGAAGTAAAATTTAGTCATGATCTCTCCGGTACAAGAAGTTGCACCAGTTTTATGTTTATGTCACATATAAGGGTAAACAAGTAGGTAATATGTAACACTTATGGTGACCAGAGCTCATGCCATACTTTCAGAATCACACAAAATGGCACAATGTAGATCATTATCAACGCACAACTGATCTTAACTTCTGAACAAAAAAAGGTTCAGTATTCTTCTATATTATAGAAAAGTAAAAAAGTTAAGATGGTTAACTCACTTGTAAGCCAACTGTCATGCTTAACAAAGCAATTTCATTCTTCCCTGCTTTGAGAGAGATGGGATTCTTAAAATTGAAGGGTGGGTGTGTTCCATTTCCAGACGCGCTACCTAATATTACCAAATGAAAGATGACTATCTACTTCAAGGAGCTTGTCGAAGAGGATAAGACAATATAAACTATAAAGATGATTAATAACGTGTATGATAACTCAGGGCGAGCATGGAAATTATACTTTGCAAAAATAAAAATAAACCAACATATATGCAGAACAGTTATGTTATAGACAAGAGGTGAGTGCAGTAGCTGAAGATAGCATGGAAATAAACTCGGGGTAAGTTGTGCTCACAAAACATCACGAGATCGAAATCAATGAAAGAATTAAATTCGAAAGAACTAAAAAAAAAGAATTCTTTTGATAATACATTTTTTAACCAATTCTTACAGAGGTTGCACCAACATTCTGTGGCATCAATTAGTAACATCTGCCTTTGAAGCAAATTGATGACAGAGAATTGCTCACTAAGGTAAAAAAGCAGAGATTTCTCATGCTTTTAAGAAAATATCTTGAGAATTCCTGCATTAGAATAGTCAAACTGATAACAATCTGGAGTCACTCTTCGCCAGAATCAAGGTATCAGACCTTCTAGGTGGATCAAAAGACTAAATTCTGAATTGAGTATTATTTATTCCACAGACAAGGAGAAGAGCAGCATCACATTATCCAAGAATTTACACATCATACCATTAACTAAATTTAAACAGAAAGAATTGTCAAAGCAGATAAAGTTCCAGATTTTCATATTAATTATGCCTTTGAAGACTAGGAATGCAGAAATCCCCAAGGGGACAGGGCCCCACGGGGATTAAAAATTGAAAAAATTAACGTCAAGGATAGGGACGAGGAAACTTTAATACCCATTTCTTATACGGGGAAGGGACGGGTATCAGGTAAATCCCCTCTCCATTACCTTTAAGTTTTAGTTATTTATTTTTAGTTTTAGTTACATAGAGGTAAAGCGGCAGAAATAAGAATTGGCAACCAACCAATCTCAAGTAGTGAGTATTTTAAGTATCTCAGATCCATCCTTTTATTATTCGGTGATCCACATCCCCTCTAAATTTTTTATGAAGGGACGGGGAGGGGATGTGGATCACCGAATAATAAAAGGGGATCCACATCTTAAGATTATCAAGGATGGGTATAGGGATAGGTACAGGGATGTCAATCCATTCCCCTCACCATTACTATCCCTATTGAAGACTAAAAACAACTTAGTAAGAAAAGAAGGCCGGATAGATAAAAACCTTGAAGTTCTTGATTCACAAAAGCATGAAGTGCATGACCCTTTGATTCAACTAGAAGAACTGGGCGGCTTCCTTTCTTCAAGAACTCTTCATCTTCAGTAACAATTACACTGCAATTATAGAACAAAATCTGTTTCAAAAACCATATAAAATACACGTAACGCTTCTCATCAAAGGTCTGTTTCATTTAATATGCATGTCCACTAGAGTACTAAGACTTAATGTGTCCAGTAAAGAGTTAAAAGTACAATAATGCAGACAGTTAACATACTACATACATAAGGCAACCACAGGCAAACCACGGTGACTATCAATTATGAAAATCATTCAAATACTGTATTGATCGAAAATTCAAACGGCTATTAGAATGTAGAAAATTGTGGGTATCAGATTGTTCAGTCAGTAAAATCTCTTGAGATGATACAAGAGGTCTGGATGTCATGTAAAAGACTAACTTAACTAAAGATAAAGCCAGAAGAAATATTATACTCGTAATATTTTTCAATCTTGAAAACAAAAAATTCAATTTACTGTTTTTTTTACAAGACAGAGAAAAACATCGTAGAAAAAAGTAAGACAACACCAAATAGACGTTGGGCTACAAATCTATATGATCTCTGCTAAATCATAACGCGTGTTTAAGTTGTGATAAAATTTAAAGATGTACCGTAATAAATATGTATAAGCCTTAATGTATGACACACTACCTGTCAGCAAGAGTCCCCTCCACTTAACCAACCCACCTCCCCACCCAAAAAAAAAAAAAAAAACACCCACATCACACACCCAATTTTGGACTGAAAAAAATAAAAAAATAAAAAAAACAATGGGGTGGATGGGAATTATTGTTTGGAAAAAACATGCAATTTAACTAATAAATTATGCATGCTAACCTTTTCTCAATGAGACTAACCTTGTTGTATACCAGAGGTAGTCAGTAGTGTCTTTTGTGGTATTGATATGATCCACAAAACCACTTTTGACAAAGTCAACTTCTCCCCATATCCCTGCTATCTCCTTAAATACTTCCCATTTTAAAGCTTTTGAGCCTTTTTCTGGGGATGGCTCTGATGGCAGCAAATTCTCTGGTACCATTTCAACTATGGATGATTGGGCATGTACCTGTAGAAAATTCTCTCTTTAAATATCACTCACTAAGAAAAATATTCATGTACAGAATTGAGGACATGCAGAGTGCAGGTCTTGGTATTATATCCTCATGGAATCATCTAATATTTTCCTTGATACTCATTTAATAGATCTATATACTTCCTAAACTTCTCCGGATTTTAGAAATAAATTTCCTGACCAAAAATTCAATGCTTCTTACATGACATCAGATAAGTAGCCAAATAAACAATGAAAAATTGGACTAAACTCTTTTACAAGAGTATGAATGAAATTTTAACTGACTGAAAAAGAGCTTGGGAGAAAAATTTTAGCTAATGCAAAATAAGCAATGATTAATTATTAAATTATTCAGTTTCTTATTAACTAAAAATCAGCGCAAGTATATAAGATCTATACTTCTTATTGGCATATCCCCATCATGTCATATTCTACCTTTTCAAGAATAGTTTACCAACATCCAGCTTGATAAATATTTAATAAGTTTCATATCTACTAGAATTGATATTCAGTTCATAGGCAGAAAATACTACCAAAATTGAACGATTTTACAGGCCATTTTCCTTGATAAAAAGATGCCAGGTAGAATAAATAACACTGTATCTTAGCAGTATGCAAAGGCATGGATAAATAAGGGAACTTACTGTTGCAGTGTTAAATATTGCTTTCTTGCAGTCTGGCAAAATACTAACTGACCATGCAGGCAAGTGATATGACACATTTCGAAACACTACTGTCTTGTCATTTTTATCATCAAAGTTAGCAAGAAAAGCAGCACATGCTCCAGAGGAATCAACATAGACATCGGCCTACAAAACAGCGGTTATTCTGGAATGCTACCCAGTTTTCAGTTGGAACTAAAAGAACATTAAACTAAATAAAAAATCAAATAAGAATACCATGATTTTCAGCTACAGGAAAAATAATGAGTAATGCACAAATAAGATAACCAATATGAATCTACCAGAGAATACCAAAAGATTAAAATTTTAACACAGTGCAGTTACTGGAAAGGGAAAACAGTTCTTTTGAGTAAAAGGATTTGTGGCAAATGCTTCAAATGAAAAGTTTACTTGGACACTCTTTTGCACGAAATGAAAGGCCAATTTCCTTGCCTAAAATCCTTAAATCAACAAGAGCTCCACTGACGTCAATTAAAGAGATTGAAATTAACACTCTTAGATATCCTAATAACTCCCTTCACCCAATATGACCAAAAGTGAAGATCTTTGCCTAATCATAGGTTGGATAGAAGAACACTTGCTACAGCCAAACTGACTGACTGAAAATTGAAAAGAGGGTTTATTATAATTAATACAGTAAGGGTATTTTTGATACAGTAATTGATAATACAGCATATATTTACATCTCTTATACCCTTCTAAACTTAACACATGACCTAAAAGCTTAAACTAATAGGTAGGGGCCAAACAGTTGTATATTAATTTGTGATTTGTGATATGGTTCAAATTCACACATAAGTACCCTAATAACCACATAACCTGCCCAAGCAGGAGTGCATCTTATTAGGCAGGCTGGGTCGTGAAACAGCTCTAGTATTAGGGAGTTGGGGTGATTGAAGGTTATTTAGGTCCTTTGCAGTGAATGTGATAAAAGAATATTTGAGAAAGGTAGGGAAGGGGGTTGATGTAATAAGGGATATGTTATTTTATTAACAATTTTGAGGGTGTCACCCATCAAACAAGTTAATAATATTTCTGTTTGCTTTGTACTTAGAGACTGTTTAGTTTGCAATGATGATCTTCTATCTTGTTCTTTATCTGAGACTCTTCTTTATCTGTAGCAGGGAGATGTAAACTGCCTGATTTAAAAATCTCGGTTTATATACATTAAAATAGGAGGGATTTTGACTTGCAAACCCCACCAACAATCTAATTAAGGTTACCCCATGACCCTTAGGGTACAAGTCAAATTCACATGATCACGAAATTTATGATTGATTGAGGATGCAAAATGTTTGAATCCTAATAAATACAAATATGGGGAATATAAAAGTATGCAACATATATAAAATAGAATCCTAAGTACAAATAAATAAATCCTCAACATATTTAAGAATTCTTAGATAGGCAAAAAAAAAAAAGCGACTTGAAACTACATGAATGCATTAAAAACCACTTCTGCATTGAAAACTACAATTAGCAAGAAAACAGTGTTCTAAAACGCGCTAAGCGGTAGTAGGGCAGCGATCCACCTACGCGGGGCCTAGAAAATTAATCGAAAATAGAGAATTTTGATAATTAGGTTTAAGATTTGTTGTGATTTTGACAAATTAATCACAGGGAAATGTTGTTTGAGCAATGGGTAGGATTTATAGAGGGTCAATTTGATGAGAAACTAACAAAAATTGAAGAAATTAGAGTTTTTTTTCAAATTAGGGTTTATGCATCAAATTGGGGATTTTTAAAATCGATGAGTTAGAGAGTTAGTTTTGTAAAATTAAAGTTAGGGTTAGGATTGGGGTGAAATTTGACCGGAAAACAACTTCAATTTCGAATTCGGAGTCGGTCAACTGCCGTTGACCGACTATTTTTCGGTCAAAATTTGCCATAATGGGCAGAAAATGTCACCCATTCCGGCGAGCGCCTAGCCCCAATGATTTGGGGCTAGGCACGGTGACCTAAGAAAATCGGTAATTAAGACGTAAAAGCTACTAGGTAATAGGTATAAGAAGGAAAAAATAAAAAATCACCTCTTGGGAAGGACCTAGTGACAAATTAGTTCGCTCACCATTGAGCAATGCATGCTCACATAACTTTATAGCTCCATGCAGTTCTTTAAGGTGTCCCCATTTCGGATTCCTAGCCAAACCTATAAGCCCAGTGGGGAACCATCAAACAATACTTAATGATACATACTAAATGAAGTATAGACTAATTTATAAATCGTAGGAATGTAATAAAAAAAGATGTAGGAATCTCACCATATTCATCAATTGGTGCTTCATAATCATAACTTGTTGTGATAAAAGGTCCTCCTGCCGTGCGACCAAAATTTGTACCACCATGATACTAAACCAGAGTAAAGAACATAATCACTATAATAGCAATGAGACAATGATAATTTGATATAAATTGACAATTTGAAGTATACTACTTAGTAAAATACTTAATACATCAACAGAAAGAAGATTAACTAAAATACCATGTAGTAGTTGTGGACACTACCACCTTTCTGGAAAAAACGAGCAACAGAGAAAGCAATATCCTCAGGTGGCCTGTGAGGATCTCTGCCCCCGAATGTTTTAAACCTGGAAGATTAAAAGCATAAATGGTATTATAATCTAATTAGAAATCAGAAATTTAAGAAAGCTTCAATAAATCAATAATGTTTGGAAGCTTTCTTTAAACAATAATGAGAAGTTAAATATTATAAACAGTTACTAAGAAAGTGCAGTTAGAAAACATAAAGAATATACCAAACTTATATAAATTACAACATTACCATCCAGGCCAATTTTCAGTCCAAATTTTGGGCATGTTCGGCGAGTGAGGTGTGAATTGGTCACAGTAAAAGGAGTTACAAGTATTGATCTGCAAATGAGAAGAAAGTGAAAAGGATTACCTGTTTTGGGCTAAAGGTTGAAAATCTCTTTATCCCTAACAGTATCAGGGAAAATAAAAGTAATCCATGTTCTATTGGAAGACAAAGGAAAGTGCAATCCTAATTGCCACAAGAATCATAAGTTAGAAAAAAATATAAACTGTTTCCATTGACTCTCAATCATATGACAATCCTGAAACTGAAATAGGAGAGGAACCATATTTAGATTGGTACAGGTTTATTTAACATACAGCCACAAGCCTTACACATTAGGTATACGGAGGCATAAGGTGGTAAATCCTTTGCAAAATGGGCTTCACAAATCTTTCTTCCTTTCAATACACATTTCCCAAGAAACTCACAAAATACCTTTACTCAAACTCAATTCGTCCTAATGACATGAATGAAACAATCAATTTCTCTAAAATAGAAGACGCATCAATCTAAACATTTTCTTTCACATGAAATTCTTAAAACCATGATTATATTTCAATTTTGGAATCATGGATTCTTTAAAAGGTAAACAACCCCTATTGCCTTACAATAAGCAAGAAACACACATGTTTTCTCATGGTTATTTAGATCATACTAGGAGGAACACCTCATTCGCAATGTAATGCAGAGCAGTAATGGTCACCCAATAAAGATAGGCAAGATTAAGGTGCCGAAAACTTCAACGTTTATTTTTTTCATATATATATATAATAGTTTAGCTGGGAGCCTGGGAAGCCTCGTGCACTTAGCCATTCTTAATAGTTTAGCCTAATGCAACTCAATTCCCTCCCTGAGTTCGAACCCCGGACCTCTTACTTCCACTAAAGAGATTCAACATTTAAGGTTGCCAAACTATCTCAATAACGTTGTAATGTAAATGATAATTGAAAATTTGTACATCTTAAAATTGTAAAATTGAAATATATATATATATAAAGAGATATCAGCGATTGGAGGGACAGGAAAAGAGAGAGGGACAAAGGGAAAGAGAACTACTACAAGTTTTCTTTTACTTTTTTTCCATGAGTGAGAGATCTTCTCTTTCTTTTATTTTCTCTCTCTTTTTATAAACAAGAAATAATTACCATCAACAACATTTAAGTGTTAATCTTCACATCTTTACTAGTAACAGGCGAAGTCATTGGATTTTAAGAGCAAGGCAGATCCACATTTTATTTTTATGGCAATTGATACAAAAAAAATTAGTCCAAGAAAGGAACACAATGTAAACAAAATAGATGAACCGATAAGTATCAAGCAATAGAAAGTAGAAACTACTCAAATTTGGTGCCTATATTCTCTTGTATATATTTAAACTAGTTTTTGCCCGTGCCTACGGCACGGTGTTACAGTATTTGGCTCGTGCCTACGGCACGGTGTTACAGTTTTTGCTCGTGCCTACAACACGGTGTTACAGTATTTGGCCCGTGCCTACGGCACGGTGTTACAGTATTTGCCCGTGCCTACGGCACGATGTTACTGAATTAAATGATTTTATTTTTTAATTAAATGATTTTATTTTAACTTTCTATTTTTTAATTTGAAAATTTGAAAATTTTTGACCCTTTCCATCAATCAATTCACTCTCTTTCCTCCAATTACCAATGAAATGATATGGGCCATCAATTAAGCCACATAAAGAGAGCCGTTGGATACACTCTCTTTCCTCCAACACCGTTCTTCTTTATTATATAGATTGTAGATTAGCAATTCCAAGTTGGAAATTTTAAAAAATGGTTAGGTAATAAATCTCTTACCACAGGATCTGGAGTATCAAATTGTTGGCACATTATCCAAGGCACCCCTATATTTTGAGCAACAGCCATGTTAGCAGCCCACAAGGCATATCGCTTTCCTCCTTCCCCGTAAAATGCTTCATAAAACCCATATTCATTTTCAACCTACAATATTCAAGATAGAGAATGCAATCTGAAACCATTTATTACCAAGAAGAACACAAAGAATAAGTCAAGAAGTAACTCTGTTGACAATTGTTAACAGGAAAAGAAAAAGGGAAAGAAGAATATCATCGAAAAATACAAAAACACAAAACACAAAACATGATAACTTAGGTAGAAAATATCATTGATTTTCTATATTTTCCCTATCTGTGTGTTGTTGTTACTCGTTGGTTCTTCATTTTAAATTCAACATAAAAGTGCCTTCCATAAAAGTGAAAATAAAGATCCTGAAAATAAAAGAACATCGCAACTGCAAACATCAGCCAGCTAAGGCTATGGAAAGCTGAATATCTCTAGAAATTCACGAAAATATCATTCTTAAGACAAGCAATGATAGAATAGTTGTTTCCAATTGACAATTTGCTGGATTAACTCTATTTAAATATCAAATACAAGAATTGTGATTCTAAAAACCTCTAAGATCTGTGTTCACAACCCTCCAATTTTCACAAGAAAAAATGGGCACATAAATTAGTATTAGCAGGAAGCTACACATGCCTGTGCCAAGATGATGGGACCTCCCTGTGATGCAAAAAGCTTCTCCTTCTTCATCAGGTCCACTATCAGTGTCATGAACTTCTGCATGTGATACTGAACACCCAAAAAATAGGAAAATCAGTAATGAGGGATGTATTGTACGAACACTTGATTTCAAATGCATGTCCTTATATATTACACCACTAAGAACCTTTAATATGGTATGTTAGTCCCCACACAACAAACACAACAAAAACCATTTACATACCTTGAATGGCTCAGTATCATTTCGGAAGACAGTGCCAGGAATGTAGTGCAACCAAACTGGTACCCCTCTATCATATGATCATCATTTAGATATTTACCACAAGTAAATAAAAGTGAGACATTTATCAAAAAAAAAAATTGAATGTTAAAAGAGGTCTGAATCTATAGCACATTAGCATACCCATAATTATATTCTGCTGCAACAAATGGACCAATACGCAAAATCATATACATCCCAGCTTGCTGAATGGTCTTAACAAACTTGAGCAGATCAAATCTCCCACCAAAATAATACTTGAGGATCCCATTTAAAAGAAAAATAGAGGAAATATTAGTACGGATTTTTTTTTTTTTTTTTTTTTAAAAAGGAAAAGATAAATCTAAGCAGGGCACGTATATCTTAAATCTACTCAATTCAACATACTATGCCTGGAGAAAGCTCGTGACCATTCCAAAAAACATACGATTCAATCGTATTCACGCCTCCTTCCTTTGCCTTTTGAACCAGTCCCGCCCACATCTACCACATATACCCACATTTAGTCTCAGTATATTATAAGTGCAGAGAATCCAAATTGCTTCCAAATACAAGGATTAACAAAGTACAATGATGTTACAAAATGAGATAAATCAGCCAGTCGAACAGATCTAAGTTCCAATTTCATCACCAAGTCAATATAGAAAAAAAAAAGTGCCATTATTGTAGATTCTATTATTTTACTCAATTTTTTCAGAAACCAAACAAAAAAAAAAATCAAATCTCATGTTAAACAAAAAGAAAAAACACAATGTATCAACCCCATTTGATATCTTACAATGCAATAAGAAAAATAACAGGAAAGAGAAAAGAAAAAAGAGAGAGAGAGAGAGACTGACCGCGGGAACACTGCGAGGATAATGAATGGCGGCAGAAATGATAAGCTCTCGCTTGCCATTAATAATCAAAGAGCGGCTATCGTAGGTTACATTTCCTGCTGAACAAAATGTGATCAAACTGGAGAAAAACACAAACAAAAGAGTAATGGGTATTATTCTTGGCTTCATCTTTACAGAGATTTAGTGAAGTGAAGCTCTGTTCCTGTATTTAAATCACCGCCCTTGAGTTGAGTGAGCTTCCAGTTTTCTATTTATAGAAGAAACTGAAGAAAATTAGTAGATTAAAGGGGGTGTATTCAATTGAGATTTTAAAAGACTATTTATGTATAAATAAGTCAGGTAGATTTTAAAAGACATTTAAAGAATGTAATAGACATTTAAAGAATGTGATGACTTACCAGATTTTATTAGATTTCTTTTAATCAAGATTTTTTACATATTAGATTTTAAAAGACTTATTTCATAAGAATTTGTAAGATTTGAAAAGACCATTATATTTTTTTTTTCCTTTTTTATAACCGATATTATATGGAACGTAACCATAAATAAAAAAAGTTAATGAAAATCAATTGGTTCAAAATGTCCGAATGTCATTTCTCTGACCTATGAATATTTTATGAGTTTCTATGACAAAATGTCATTTCTCTGACTTAGGAAGAAAAGATAACACTTCGGCATCAATGATCTTAATAATTGATAAATAATTTTTTCCTTAAATTTGGTTTTTTTTTTAAAAAAAAAATAAAATACAAGTAAAAAATTAGCGAGAAAATGAGGAAAATTTTTTTTGTTGTGCTAAATTCATTTTGTACATTATTATCTATCAGAATGAAGAAGTTATGTTGGCCTCAAAGAAAATTTAGGAAATTATCTTTAAATGTGATAGAATTTTCCTCCTCGAAAATGAAATTCATTAAGAAAAATAGTTGGAGAAATGACATTATCAGTTGCATTTAAAAGAAAGTCATATTGTTTTATTTGAAAGAAAAAAGAAGAAATTACTAATAAGTAAGTAATTTGTTCACGAAGAACTAATATGTGTGTTCATCTTCTATTTTCTAACTAACATGTATGTTCATCTTCTATTTTCTAACACTCAAAAAAATCTTATGTAAAAAGTCTCATGGGTTAGGGTGGGATTTTTTATAGAGTTTGATATTTATAATTTTCACTAAAAAGTCCCACAAAATCACACATATAAAAGAATCCTTCAAAATAATTATGTTTTTCAATACCATAAGACTTTCTATTACTTGTTTAAAATCCTGATTGAATATCACTAGATTTGGATGCACTCTTTAAAAAATCCTAATAGTCCTAATGGAATACCACAAGACTTTTTAGATTATTTAAAAATCTTAATTGAATACCACAAGACTTATTTAACCCAAAAAAGTCTTTTAAAATCTTAATTGAATACACCCCCCTAAGTGTTGAAGTCAGCAGTGCAGTAAATTATGGAAAATGAGGGACACAATAATCTTTGATTCGATTTTTTTTTTTCTTTTTAAAAAATTATCACAGGCCAAAATAATAATAATAATAATTTATATATTTATTATCTATCTCTCTCTATATATAATTTAACATTAAATTGTGAAATTAAAATATCATTAAAATTAATCTTATTATTAAAAATTAAAATTAGAAAACTTTAATAAAAAAAACATAACCTCCTATTAAATAAGAAACATATTAATTTAATATGTGTCACCTAAACTTTACAATAATTTTATATTATTAAATAATAAAATTAAAATATCTCTAAATTTAATTTTTATTTTAAAATTATAAAATTATGATAATAATTAAAATAAAAAACATATTACAATATAAAAATAAAATCTCATAGTTATTATAAATTTATAAAATTAAAATATCTATTGTTGACGGCTGATTTTGGTCTCAGGGCAATATGGAGATATTACTCCCGAGGCAATCCTCCCTCAATAGTGAATTTGTTTGGTTATGGGGGACCAAAAACAAATTTAGCAAAAGACAGATAAATGCACCAATCAACAAAGAGGTTTAACGTGGTTCGGCAGATCTTGGTCCGACCTACGTCCACGGGCGCAAAAAGGATGATACTTTTATTACTCAAACACGCTTCTCAGCTCTGCTTCTTGTTTTTACAAGTCTGATCTTAATGATTCTGATATTGATTATGATCTCAACTCTCAACTTTCAACTTGTTATCCTTATGCACACTCTACCCTTCTATTTATAATAGTGTAGAAATCAGATTCTTTTTCCTACAAGAATTTCCTAGTTGAAACTATTCCATTTTCCCATAAGGTTTCCTAGTCAAAACTATTCTCTTTTCTCATAAGGATTCCTAATCAAAACTACATTTACTTTCTTTATTCTACTAGGACTCTGACTCACCAGTTTTCCCCATGAAAATAGGATAATTTGTCGTCTTATCCGCAAGAATAGGGTGTCATCTTCTGGAGCATATCTCGCTATCTGGTCGGTCTTCATGAGGTCGGTCATGATAGTCCTTTGAACTGAGAATGCTGTTGTCGATCTGATAATGCCCGGTCATTCGATCTCAAGTGGTCGGTCACCTATCCTCAAGTGTTCGGCCCCCCACTCATGTGGTCGGGTCGGCTTTTTAATGATTTTGACCAAGAAGGGAATTACCCTTTTTACCATGCCGTACTCCTTAAATAACATAGGTCCTGAAAACACCATCAACATCTATCTCATAGTTCTCGGTAACAACGAGTTTGCGAGTTGATGCCGGGAACTATAAAAAAAGATGGTGTGCCGATGAATCCGTCGGTGGTCACTACAGGAACCGCAGGGAAAAATGTCTTGGCTGCAAATCTGGTCCTTCTTGCCACCTTCATGTGCTCAGTCAACAAGGATCCCGATATCTACCCGTGGAGAAAATGCTTTGCCCTTATGCTGATGACGATCGTGTAGGGGTTTTTAGGGGGTGAATCCGGTAACGCAGCGGAAGCGGTGAAAATCCGATTTTCAGATTTCAAAACTTTTTCTCGGATTAATTAAATAAACATATTTATTTAATATTCCAATAATCAAATTATGAAAATAAATTCAATAAAACAATTTTAAGTGAATTTACCGAAATACATTTGCTTTGTATTTTTGTCCATTTTAGTCCGAAATTGATCAAATCAATTTTGAATGATTCTAAATCATTTCCAAGATGAACTTATGATGTTCAAAACATCAAAACACCAAAACCACAAAAATCCCCAAAATTCTATGCCAAAGCCGAATGCACCATTTGGTGCCCAATTTGGCCATTTGGTCATTTCATGTCTCAAAACTCATCCAAATGAAATCCAATCAACATGAAACTTTATATGCATAATATACACACACAAATACACAACATATATGAAAATCCCCAAATTTGGAATTGGTCATGAACCCTAATTTTCCAATTTCCACAAATTGGACAAATTAGACCAAATACATTAAATCAATTACTTCAATCATCATTCTTCCATCCAATCCAAGTCTCAACACAATGAAACAACTCAAGATCAAATCTAGGTCATTTAAGAGTGGGTCAATAACTCTAGATTAGCAACATGGTTTCAAAAACCTCAAAAGAAAGTTTACAACTACAATAGTCACAACCTTCATTCACCATACATGCTCAACACTTCTATCAAACTTCCATCAACAAAAACACAAAGAAATAAAGAAAGAAATAATCTAAGAACATCACATGTTGAAGCCTAGAACCTAAGGAACAATTTCCTCTCTAATAGCAAGTTTGAAAAACTTACTAAATTCTAAGCTATCTTTGATATGTCTTTCTTTTCTCAAGCTTTCCTTAGTTTTCTTCAATGGAGTTTATTTGGTAAAGTGTATTAGGTTAAGTGTAAAGTGAAATGAAAATCAATTTATACTTGCAACAATAAGGCCTTGGCCGAATTTCACATATACAAAATATAAGACTTGTAATTTCATTTTCATTTCAAGCTAATTTGGTCAACTTGCCTAAATATCTAAATAACAACTTTATTAGATATTTATTTAAGTCAAAAAAAGCAACTAATGTCATTTACTACAGATATCCTAACATAAGATATTTATATTTTAATTAATTTAATCATTTAACAATTAATTAATTAATTAATTAATCAAATACAAATATATTAAATATATGTATAATATTTACATTAAATATTAAAAACATATATTCATTTAGGAAATAAGTCCAATAACTCATTTTTGACTATTAATTAATGTGTATTTAAATTAATCAAGTATTAAATGTAAATACACAATAATTAAGTAAATGACTATCTAGTCTCTTTAGCACGTATCTTGCGTTTAACCTTTAAACGACTTTATAAATAATCAATATTATTTATTAATGTTGCTCTAGTGCTCTACGAGTATGTTTCATTATTGAGACTCTCTAGATTCAGGTATATATCCGTCACGAAATCTAATTTCGTGTCCATAATCTATCCACCCGTAGATTATGACGATCACTAATAATCTCGCTGAACATACAGGTCGAGGTCATGGCAAATGTATAATTCCTCCGTCACAGGTATCCGGATAAGTCCCAGAGATATAGATGTAAACGTCAAATCTCTATCGGGATTATCCAGTCGACTATTTTATTAGCAATCTCAAAAAGAATGTTTAGAACTAGCTTCTAAACTTTACCACGGGCCCATGGTTTTATCTGATTGCTAATCATATGGACTACCTATGCTCTGATACACAGAACTGACGGATCCTATCTTGATACACATAGGACACCCTGAGGATCTTCTACACCCAACGAACAGGCGGAGGTCTGATCTAAATAGATCGGTGACGTGACTGCCGTCTAAGTGTACAAGATGTCTCATGTGCCCACAATGGCATCTCAAGTCTAAGAATCACAAGTGCTACTCAACCCAAGAAGATTCTTATTGACGTTGGTGTACCATCCATTAAGAATCTTCGGTGAGTCGTTCAGTGTTTATCCGCTATAAACACCTACACGTCTATACTAGTCTCCAAGACTAATGGTTCATTGAGAAACCATTGGAATCATATATTCCAGTATACGACATGTACCGGTCTCAACGGGTTTACTGTACTGACCAAGTAGTGTAAATCTTGACCAGGAACAGTCTGAGAATGACAACGTCATGATACTTCTCAATGTTCGTTGCGACGCTTTTGCAACTGTATCATGACTAATCATTCTCGGGTCATTACGTCTTTACCACATAGAAAGATAGATTATATTATAGAAATTGCATATATTATTCATAATAATAATGTTTTACAGAAGTATTTAACAGAAATACAACCGGGAATTGGCGCTCTGAGCACCAACCCCAACAAAATCTCCCACTTGCTTTAGTGCCAATATCGATTGTATCTAATACCACATCGACTCCACGTGTTTATCAAACAACTTCGAAGGTATGGCCTTCGTCAGCGGGTCTACTACATTATCTTCACTCGGTACCTTGCACACACATATCCCCTCGCGACACGATCTCTCGAATGATGTGGTACTTTTGCGTTCCACATGCTTCGACTTCTGATGCGCGCCCTCGGTTCCTTTGCTTGCGCAATGGCGACAACTCCCAATTCTGTGATAAAATTCTTTATCCACACAGCCTCTTTTGCAGCTTCAGAAGCTGCAATATATTCCGCCTCAGTGGTGGAATCAGCTGTCGATCCCTGTTTGGAACTCTTCCAACAACTGCACCTTCGTTAAGGGTAAAGACAAATCCAGATGTAGACTTTCTATCATCGGGATCCGATTGGAAATCGGAGTCTGTATACCCATTAACCTGCAGTTCGTCGTTCCTCCTTCCTCCATAAATATAACTTATCCTTAATACCTTTAAGATACTTTAGGATATGTTAATGGCCATCCAATGGTCATTACCTGGATTGGACTGATATCGACTAGTTACGCTAACAGCGAAACTGATATCAGGCCTACATAACATGGCATACATTATGCTACCCAAACATGAAGCATAAGGTTGGTAGACATTCTAACCTTCTCATCTTCTGTCTGTGGACACATCTTCTTGGAAAGATGAATCCCATGTCTGAACGGTATGTTTGCTATCTTACAGTTACCAAAGCTATACCGTTCCAAGATCTTATCTACGTACGTTGATTGGGATAACCCAATCAGCCTCCTTGTCTAGTCTATAGAGTCTATCTTTATATTATCCCTAAAACATAGGAAGCTTCTCCCAGGTCCTTCATGGAGAAATTCTTACAGAGGTACGCTTTGACGCCTTGCAACATACCTAAATCATTCCCAATGATTAGGATGTCATCAACATATATGACTAAAAATACGACCATGCTCCCACTGGCCTTCTGATACACACAGGATTCTTCCGAATTCTTGAGAAAACCAGACGATCTAATAATCTCATCGAATCGAAGATTCCAACTTCGTGAAGCTTGTTTAAGTCCATAAATGGACTTCTTAAGCTTACATACCATACCCGAGGTTTCGCTGGATGTGAAACCTTCCGGCTGTTCCATATAAATTTCTTCATCAAGAAATCCATTTAGAAAAGCCGTTTTGACATCCATTTGCCAAATCTCGTAGTCATGATACGCAGCTATAGAAAGCAAAATCCGGATAGACTTAAGCATTGCTACCGGTGAAAAAGTTTCATCGTAGTCGACGCCAGGTCGCTGCGTGTAACCTTTTGCTACCAGTCGGGCCTTGTAAGTTTCAACCTTACCGTCAGGCCCGCGCTTCCTTTTGTAAACCCATTTACAACCGATAGGAACAATTCCTTCGGGAAGCGGAATCAAGTCCCAAACTTATTTTTCATGCATTGAGTCTATCTCGGATTTCATGGCACTTTGCCATTTCACGGAGTCGATGTCCAACATCGATTCTCTATAGGTGAAAGGATCTGTCTCTTCACTAAGAGAACATCCAGACTCTTTTCTTGTATCAAATACAAGCGTTCAGGAGGTCTAGATACCCTTTCCGACCTACGAAGTGTGTGTGTTGAAGGTCCTTCATCTACTTGAACTTCAGGTTCCTCCGTTGGTTCGTTGTTTTCAGGTTGGACTTCATCAAGCTCAACCTGTCTATGATTACCACCTTCTGACAAAAATTCTACTTCTAGAAATTTTGCGAAGCGAGCTACGAACACATTTCGATGCTCGGTATCATAGAACAGATATCCCCTCGTATTCGAAGTATATCCAACAAACCTAAACTTTTGCCCTCGAGGCGAAAGCTTATCTTGCTGAGTCACCCTGACATAGGCAGGACAACCCCAAACCTTAATATAATTAAGATTTGGTCTCCTACCGAACCATATCTAATACGGTGTCGTAGGAACAGCCTTTGAAGGAATCTTATTCAAAAGATGTGCGGCTGTTAAGAGAGAGTAACTCCATAAGTAATAGGGCAAATCTGTGAAACTCAACATCGATCGGACCATATCCAATAAAGTCTGATTTCTCTCTTTCAGATACACCATTGTGTTGTGGTGTACCCGGAGGAGTATATTGAGCGAGAATCCCATTCTCCTTCATATAATCCATGAACTCACCACTCATATATTCGCCGCCTCGATCTGATCGAAGGCATTTATATATTTACCAGTTTGTTTTTCTACTTCATTTCGGAACTCTTTGAACTTTTCAAAGGTTTCCGATTTATGTCGCATCAAATACACATAACCGTACCGTGATAAATCATCGGTAAAGGTAACGAAGTACGAATAACCACTGTGAGCAGTTTGACTTAGTGGACCACATACATCAGAATGTACGAGTTCCAGTAAGTTAGTGGCGCGGTGTCCAACACCTGAAAATGGGGCTTTGGTCATCTTACCCTGAATACAGGATTCACAAGTTGGATAGGATTCAATGGTAAGATCTGATATCAAACCATTCCTAACCAATTGGGTAAGGCGTTTAACGCCAATGTGACCAAGTCTCATATGCCAAAGTTCAGTATTATTAATTACAGGTAATCTACGTTTATTAACTCCAGTATTAATATATCTTTTGAAGTTTGCAATGTATAATAACCATGCTGGTTTGGACAACAAAGGATCTGAATATTATTTTTATCATATAAATAAAAAGAACTATTCTTAATATTAATACAAAAGCCTTCTGTATCTAAACAAAAAGTGATATAATACTAGCGACACATCCCGGTACAAAATGACAGTCATATAACAAAAGTGTCCCATTCGGCAATGAGATCTCGCATACTCCCACTGCAACTGCATCCAAAGAGTCTCCACTCCCGAACCGCAACTGCATCTCTCAAGGCTTCAGTTTCCTACTTTCCTTCAGCACCTGCAACGAATTGCAAATGTGAATGGGACAAGCAGAATCTAAAATCCAGCTGGATGTAACAGCTTCACAAGCCAAAGATAAATCAATAACTGGAAAAATAAAAGTACCTGATGTAGAAGCTCTGTCTCTCCTCACTTGAGCAATGTAATCAGGACAGTTCCTTTTCCAGTGCCCAACTTTGCCGCAGTGGTGGCATTTGTCTTCAGAAGCCCTTTTGGGCTTTGCAATCTTCGCCTGTTGTTGAGGACCAAAAGCCTTCTTCTTCTTCTTGCCTTTCTTGTTCTTTCCCTTGGACCATCCTTGGGAAGAAGCCGAAAGAGAAGTAGTTCTAGGAGGGCGAGTCGGTACTCCCTTCTTAAGGTCCTCTTCTGCCGTGAGCAACATCATATGTAGCTCCTGGTAGGTACAGACAGTCCCGTGCATGTTGAAGTACATCACGAACTGGCGAAATGAAGCTGGTAGTGAACCAAGAATGACACTCCTACCGAGAATGTCATTCAAGATGAGATTATGTTGCCTCAATTGATCGATCAAATCGATCATCTGAAGAACATGTGGGCTAACACTCTGCCCCTCATCCAGACGCGCATGGAACAGTTCCATGGCGACTTTGTAAACAATCACTTGTTCCTGGTTCTCAAACGATTGTCTCAATCGCGTCATCATACTATAGGAATCTAACATACCATAGTACTGTTGCTTGAGTTTCGGAGATAGTGAACTAAGGATGTATGATTTAACCCTTAAATCATCATCCTTCCAAGTTTCAAAACTTGGCGTTCCTCCTCCGAAGCATCCGCGCCCACTGCAAGGGGCAACGGACCTTCAAGAACATAACCCAACTTTTCGGAATCGAGGACAATCCTCAAATCCAATTCCCAGTCTGCAAAGTTCTCAGCGCCTTTCAATCCATGGTTTTATCTGATTGCTAATCATATGGACTACCTATGCTCTGATACACAGAACTGACGGATCCTATCTTGATACACATAGGACACCCTGAGGATCTTTCTACACCCAACGAACAGGCGGAGGTCTGATCTAAATAGATCGGTGACGTGACTGCCGTCTAAGTGTACAAGATGTCTCATGTGCCCACAATGGCATCTCAAGTCTAAGAATCACAAGTGCTACTCAACCCAAGAAGATTCTTATTGACGTTGGTGTACCATCCATTAAGAATCTTCGGTGAGTCGTTCAGTGTTTATCCGCTATAAACACCTACACGTCTATACTAGTCTCCAAGACTAATGGTTCATTGAGAAACCATTGGAATCATATATTCCAGTATACGACATGTACCGGTCTCAACGGGTTTATTGTACTGACCAAGTAGTGTAAACCTTGACCAGGAACAGTCTGAGAATGACAACGTCATGATACTTCTCAATGTCCGTTGCGACGCTTTTGCAATTGTATCATGACTAATCATTCTCGGGTCATTACGTCTTTACCACATAGAAAGATAGATTATATTATAGAAATTGCATATATTATTCATAATAATAATGTTTTACAGAAGTATTTAACATAAATACAACCGGGAATTGTCACTCTGAGCACCAACCCCAACAGATCGACTCGGCGGGACGTATCCCGACCCCGAGCTGAGAAGAACATTTGGCTCTGGGGGAATGTCCCCTCCCCAGACCAATAGAGGGCTGACCATGGGGGAGATGCTCCGATCCCATGCCGATGATAAGTCTCTCGATGGGACGTATCCCGACCTCGAGCTGAAGAAAGACTTGGCTTTGGGGGAATATTACATCCCCAGTCCAAAGAAACCGACTCGGTGGGACGTTACCCGACCCCGAGCTGAAAGAAATACTTGGCTCTTGGGGGAATGTTACATCCCCAGTACAAATAAGCCGACTCGGTGGGACGTAACCCGACCCCGAGCTGAATAAAGACTTGGCTCTAGGGGAATATTACATCCCCAGTCCAAAAAAGCTGACTCGGTGGGACGTAACCCGACCCCGAGCTAAAAGAAAGACTTAGCTCTGGGGAATGTTACATTCCCAGTCCAAAGTGCCGACTCGGTGGGACGTAACCCGACCCTGATCTGAATAAACCATAAGGCCTCGACGGAACGAAATCCAGCCCCGAGCCGAATAACTAAGCATCCTCGGCGGAACGAAATCCAGCCCCGAGCCGAATAAACAAGCGGCCTCAGCGGAACGAAGTCCAGCCCCGAGCCGAATAAACAAGTGGCATCGGCGGAACGAAATCCAGCCCCGAGCCGATTAAATAAGCGGCCTCGACGGAACGAAATCCAGCCCCGAGCCAAATAAACAAGTGGCCTCGGCGGAACGAAATACAGCCCTAAGCCGAAGAAATAAGTGGCCTCGGCGGAACGAAATCCAGCCCCGAGCCGAATAAACAAGTGGCCTCGACGGAACAAAATCCAGCCCCGAGCCGAATAAACAAATGGCATCGGCGGAACGAAATCCAGCCCCGAGCCGAATAACCAAGCGGCCTCGGCGGAACGAAATCCAGCCCCGAGCCGAATAAACAAGTGGCATTGGCGGAACGAAATCCAGCCCTGATCGAAACAAAAAACATTGATCTCGGCAGTAAAAAGCAGACCTGATCCGGAAAAGAGACATCGGTCTCGGCAGTACAAGAGCAGACCCGAGCCGGAAAGAAACATCGGTCTCGGCGGTACAAGAGCAGACCCGAGCCGGAAAGAGACATCGGTCTCGGCGGTACAAGAGCAGACCCGAGCCGGAAAGAGACATCGGTCTCGGCGGTACAAGAGCAGACCCGAGCCGGAAAGAGACATCGGTCTCAGCGGTACAAGGGCAGACCCGAGCCGGGAGGAAACATCGGTCTCGGCGGTACAAGAGCAGACCCGAGCCGTAAAACATATATCAACAAAACGGACTCGGCGGTACAAGAGCAGACCCGAGCCGTAAAACAAATATTAAAACCATTGTGTGGGTCATAACAAACAAGCATAATCGAATGTCAGCCTAAGACAGAAGAGGTCTTACTCACATTTGGGATCTGTTGCCCTCTTGCAACTCTACAAGGGTCACTACAAACAAGGCTCTTCTTAATACATCCTCTCTGCATCTCAGCATTCCACGCATCCGACCGGATGACTTCCGCTATCAACTTTGGTCGACCTCAAAAATCGAATGGTCTATGTACACACTGAGATAGCCTTCTTTCACCAAGTCTTCCACCTGCTCCCGCAGGTCTCTGCACTCATTCGTGGCATGTCCCCTTACGTTATGGTAGATACAGTAAGCCCTACTATTTCCCCCCTCAATCGGGAACCTCCTCAAATTAGGTTCGGCCAACAGACATTTATCCTGGATTTCCCGAACTATCTGGGCCATAGGTTTGTTCAGGGGGGTGTATACTGTCCTCCCCGCGACACGGTTGACTTAGACAGATGACTTTATCTCTTGAGCATGACTACTCGGAGGTGTCAGTCTGAGTTTCTTCTACTCCGGGACTGGTCTCCTCAAATTTCTGATCGAATCCCACTGATTGTCTGACCTGGGTATCTTAGCCTTTCGGGTGTCTACTCCCCGGACAATCTTTTTCTCCTCCTCTATTAAGATAAACTTCCTGGCCAACTCCAAGGCAGTGGCATAATCCGATACGTCTTGAATCCTCAGGTGAGTCCACAACTTCCCGACCTTCAGACCTCCATTGAGACTTTCTAGCGCTTCCGATGACTCGTATGCTCCGACCTCGAGCACCAAATTGTGGTATCTTTCAATAAAATTCCTCAGGGGCTCATCATCCCCATGCTTCATCAGTCTCAATTCTGCCACCATTTTCTTTGGGACGCATGTCCCTTTGAAGTGTCGAACAAATGACTTCCTAAGTTGCGCGAAGCTTCCGATGCTCCATGGGGCTAGACTTCTGAACCACAGAATGGCAGATCCTCCCAAGGTTAGGGGGAAAACTTTGCAAACGGCATCCCCTACTACTCATTGGACCTCCATTAATAGGACAAAACTCTCAATATGAGATTTTGGATCAGTATAGCCTTTGTAGGGCGTCATGGACGGCATGTTAAATCGTCTTGTGAATTTTACCGACCTTATTTCTTATGTGAAGGGAGATTCAACATCGCCGTCCTGAGCATCTCCCGTGTCAATTTTGAGGTTCACTTCCCACTTGGCCATTTCTTTTCTTAACCAAGATTTTATATTGCCATCTGTGTTACCGTGACGCCTCATGCGGCCTTCTTCGCGTCTGTTACCCCGGGTGCGGCGTACCTCATGACTTGAGATTTCCCGTCCGGTTTCACTATCATTCATATCTCCCCTTCTGGTGTCGCGAGGACTATCATAGGAAGAATCTGGCGACCCTTTTTCCTTCCGCTATTTCGCCTCTCCTCCGACTGGCTCCGGCTTCAAGATTCTCATTATTCGTTTCTTCCATCCTCTCCAGTCTGTTCATCATGTAGGAGGGCCTGACTATCCTCCATGTCATTCCTTATGCTTTCTTCTATCTTCTTCATCCAATCTGCAGCCGGATTCCCCGACGATTGGTGATTCCACCTTCTGACATCGTCTTACCACGCGAGTTTCTTTTCGTTGAATCCCCACAGAGGGCGCCAACTGTTGACGGCTGATTTTGGTCTCAGGGCAATATGAGGATATTACTTCCGAGGTAATCCTCCCTCAATAGTGAATTTGTTTGGTTATGGGGGACCAAAAGCAAATTTAGCAAAAGACAGATAAATGCACCAATCAACAAAGAGATTTAACGTGGTTCGGCGGATCTTGGTCCGACCTACGTCCACGGGCGCAAAAAGGATGATACTTTTATTACTCAAACACGCTTCTCAGCTTTGCTTCTTGTTTTTACAAGTCTGATCTTAATGATTCTGATATTGATTCTGATCTCAACTCTCAACTTTCAACTTGTTACCTTTATGCACACTCTACCCTTCTATTTATAATAGTGTAGAAATCAGATTCTTTTTCCTACAAGAATTTCCTAGTTGAAACTATTCCCTTTTCCCATAAGGATTCCTAGTCAAAACTATTCTATTTTCTCATAAGGATTCCTAATCAAAACTACATTTACTTTCTTTATCCTACTAGGACTCTGACTCACCAGTTTTCCCCATGAAAATAGGATAACTTGTCGTCTTATCCGCAAGAATAGGGTGTCATCTTCTGGAGCATATCTCGCTATCTGGTCGGTCTTCATGAGGTCGGTCATGATAGTCCTTTGAACTAAGAATGCTGCTGTCGATCTGATAAAGCCCGGTCATCCGATCTCAAGTGGTCGGTCACCTATCATCAAGTGTTCGCCCCCCCACTCATGTGGTCGGGTCGGCTTTTTAATGATTTTGACCAAGAAGGGAATTACCATTTTTACCCCTACCGTACTCCTTAAATAACATAGGTCCTGAAAACACCATCAACCTCTATATAATTTTTTATTATTAATTGTAAAATTAAAATAAGATATTAAATTATAAAATTAAAATATCTCTGAAATTAATTTTTTATTTTAAAATTGTAAAATTAAAATAAGAATCTTATTACAATATAAAAAATAAAATTTCATATTTATTATTAAATAATAAAATTAAAATATCTCTATAATTTTTTTATTATTAAATTGTAAAATTAAAATAAGAAATCTATTATAATATAAAAATATAATATCTATTAAAATAAGAAACACGTTAATTTAACTAATGAATAATATAATTTCTCATTATTAAATTATAAGGCTCGCTAATAAATTTTATTAAATAAGAAACCTATTAAATAACAAGACATTAAATTATAAAATTAAAATATATGTAACATCCTGTCAGAAACATAACGCTACGGGGTGGAGCAGGAATGACCCATCTCTCTGAGCCTCAAATTAACAGAAAACGGACATGTTTGACTCTAACATTAAGACAACTTGTATTAAGCATAACATACAAGAGAACATTTGATCCACAAAAAAAAAACACATCAAATCATAATAGCTAAGGGCACATTTGATCCAAAAAAAAAAAAAAACACATCAAATCATAATAGCTAAGGGCTTGGGCCCAGAATTACAAATATAACTCAGCATTTTCGTTTACATACATATAACACGAGTTCCACACGATATTAAACATAATCAGATGATACAGACTTAATATACAAATATCTCCCCCTAAGACACTAGACTGAGTGACTACAACTCGGATGATCCCCCGTCTCGAGTTTAAGTATCCACACTTGATGGCTGACCGATATGGTATCCAACCTGTAAAACTGCCAAACTGATGAGGTGTGAATTATAATACTCAGTAAGTCACCACTTACATCAGAAAAACAAGTATGAAATTCAAGTTTAGTGTAAATAATCTCACACACATATATATATAACATAATATCTTTCAGAAAACTACATGCTTATTCCGATAAAAAAACTGAGTTCATAAGTTTCCTTAATACAAATTCAAAAATTTGAAAACAAATAAAATATCTCAAAACGTTTGAAACATTATCAAATCGAAAAGTAAAAAAAAAAAAATATCCTTAAAACAAATCAAGCACTAAATCCTTTATATGAAATACCTTTTAAATTGTTAAGATCTGAATTATATATACATACTCAGAACATACCTGATGCGAATCAGAAATTTTATACTCAAACTTCTTCGAAACGCTCAAAACCCGGGTTACTCCAAAAATTAGTTTTAAGGATATTTACACCACAAAATTAATAAAAATGACATATTTATAATAGATTCGAGTGGTGTTAATTATAACAAAATATATGACTATTAATATCTGTAATTCAAAAAAGCAATTAAAGCCTCAAATTATTAACCTGACGAATTAGGATAATTGTTGACAATATATTCAATAATAATTGTATGAAATTATCCATTAAATTCTGATGGGTTTTATGAGATCAAAGTAATATTTAAATTTTATTTTATTTGATATTTAAATTTTATTTTATTTTTATATCTAAAATACATCAATATATTTATCATGAAAAAAATTTAAGACGTTAAGATCAACTATTATGAATTTGTTTTTTTTTTTTTTTATTTTTTTTGTGGATTATTGTGATTGACTATTTATCAAATTTTGGGGTATTTGTTAATTTTTGAAATTAATATGATCGTTTGTCATTTTTTAAGAAACTTTAAAATTTTACAAGTCTTTTCATCAAATTTTAGGGATACATATCTTTCATTTTGGAAACTAATAAATATATTTATCTTTTTTAAGAAATTTAAGAGTTTATATATCGTTTCCTGCAAATTAAAATTAGTAGTAAGTTTTAATCTTCATAGTAGATCTGTGTGTAAGATTGAATTTGAAATCCCCAACAAGGACAAGAAAGAGACATTAAAATTTAAGTCGTCCCATATTGGTTTCCACCATGCATGCCACCCACCCGCCATATGATATCTTCCTCAAAAAAAAAAAAATAATAAATAAATAAATAAAAAATCTATAAATCCAAAGAGTTATTTTTTATTTATTTTATATTGATGTAAGTGAAATCTACAAAAACAGAAGTCAGGATTGCATTGCAATTGGGGTGGAAAAAGTCCATTGGGATGGATTTCGCCATAAAAATTAAACAGATTTAAAAATATAGGTTTGAATTGAAACTACAGCCAAACTAAGAAACATATATATTAGGGAAATTATTTCTCAACCACCGATATGTAAAAGTACACATAGTCACAACATTTTATTTGTAATATTTTTTTTTTGAAATCGTTGAAAATTTTACCATCAAATTACTCATTCCGAGCTTAAGTGGAGCAGGTAAAACCTCCGACTATCTCATTTTCTTACAAGAAACACACTCCCTAGATTCGAACCTATGACCTCA
Organism: Zanthoxylum bungeanum; assembly: GCA_019454045.1. Lineage (NCBI taxonomy): Eukaryota > Viridiplantae > Streptophyta > Magnoliopsida > Sapindales > Rutaceae > Zanthoxylum > Zanthoxylum bungeanum. The sequence goes on along the minus strand of SKCR01016353.1, from coordinate 2,065 downwards.
AGGTGAGATACTGAGTCATACACCACCAAATCACGCCCCTTTGAGATTATTTGTAATACTTATTCACCTTTACTTGCAACAATTTTTATTTACTATGGAGGAATCTTCATTAATTAACCTCAATATCTGGTTATAGATGGAATCATAATTTAGAATTTAATTATCAATATAAAATAAATGAACCTGAAAAATAAATAAAATAAAGCAGATAATATTTTAACAATTAAAGCGAGAACCGTGTAACTGTAACCCGGAAACATGATAAGGCACCGACGTGTACAGTAAGGTGAGATAATTACAGTAAGATACGTTTCGCCAATAATAATATCTAATATACTCATTGACAGCTGTGGTCAAATATATTTTCAAAAGGCGAGAGATAGCAAAAAAAACAAACGTGGCCTGGCCCACCAGTAGAATTTGGTGGATCGGGCTAAGCCCAACCCAACTCCTTCGAAGCCGGGTTGGAGTTATTTTAACCCAATCCAATTAAATTCGGTTGGAATAGATTAAAAGAGATTATGTTTAATTCAATTTAATTATCGCTAAGGATACTGCCCAACGGTTTGAGTTTGAAAACTTATATTCAAGGTTCCAGGTTCAAATCATGGGTAACACCATTATAAGAGTTTGAGATAACATCGATTTACCCCTACATCTATATTGGGCCCTAAAATGGATGACGTGGGTTTTTTGATATTCCAAAATAAAAAAAAATTTAAGTTTAATATATAAAGAATGGACTTTTTTTTTGTCTTTTTATACATTTAAATATTATAATATATTTTAAAAGTTAAATCAATAAATTTTAATCTTTAAAAGTATAAAAAGTTGAAAAAAAATTATTCTCCCTTTGTCTTGTTTTAGCTCACCCATCATTTTTCATACACAAATTTCTGGCTCTATAAATATTATGTGCTCGCATGCTTTAAGAGTAAGTCTTCAAAATTGAAATTAATGATAACTAACTTCTAAAACAAACGATTGATGACTGAGTGTTCTAAAATTTGAAATGGATGAACAATTATATTAAAGCTAATATGTTAAAAAAGAAATAAATCTTGATCTAGTGCAATTGGAATCGTAAAAGGAATATGTTGATTATTGAAATTTTAATTACAAAAAGGAAGCTTGAATTATTGGAAGACTAAAACTACTAAAAAACTTAGTTGCTAGAATAATAAAAGATTTAAACTGCTAGTTAAGACATTGAATTTGAGTTGTTATTTTTTTTGGATTGAGTTGTCCATCTGTCCAATTACAGATACTTGATTTTATTTCTTTTCTCTCCATTTCACTGTCACATTCTTCCACTTACCCAGTTAGAGAGAAATGACACAGGAAAATCAACACACGTTTGATTTTTGAAGACACTGACTTGTAGATAATGCTAATCCTTCACTTCCCTAGACTTGGGTCGAATTTATTATTAATTGGACTAGACTTTACAATAGGCTGAACTTAATATTTTGGATTCAAATAATGCCTCTATATGCTTTTTGGCCCATAGGCCAATCGACATGTATATAAAATTCAAACCATCCATGACAATTCACTTTCCTCCATCTTATTTTCTTTGAAATATATGGCAAATCCTAGGAAAATCAAACCAAAGATTGCTTTTACATAGAGTGGTTTCAGCAACAATCAACCAAATCCATGACATTTAGATTTCCTACTAAAAATTCAAAATATCAAAGTATCAAAGTCAAATTAAATTGAAATACTCACTCTTTATTACCCCCAAATCCTCTGATCCCAACATATTTGTTAAATTTCAATACAATTTTTTTTTTTTAATAATTGTTGGAAATCCCACCGTCAAATCACTCATTCCGCGTTTAAACGAAACATGTAATCTCAAGATAAGATCCCCTTAGAGATTCCAATACAACCCAATAAAGCCAAATACCTAATCTCTAAAAAATCCAATTTTTTCCCACTTTCTTCACCAAATTGAATCCTTTCTCCTCAAACAAATTCAAGTTACCAAACCCACTCATGGCCTCACCGGAAAATACAACAAAACACGGCAGCATCCCCAGGTGAAGGCGCACGGCGAGCA